>CM026213.1:18474913-18607413 GCA_014839995.1 Xenentodon cancila
GGCAGCCAATGATTTGAAAGAGAAGAAAAAGAAATTATCAGACTATCGAGGCAAGAGAGACCAGAGCACGACACCAGTAACGATAACAATCACAAAGGTTTTCTGCCCCACCCCCACTTTTGGAAGTAGTTCAGCGGATTTTCAGGATAATAGTCAGTCTGCCAATTTCTAGTCAAGGGTAATGAGGAGTGAGCTGGGAGTTGGGGAAGTTGTTTATCTATGAATTAGTCCTTTATTTATTTTTATTTTACCCCCCCTCCCTTTAAATTTTTTTTTTCCTTTTTATTACATTTATTTATTTATTTTTCAAATATAAATGGCAAAATCCAATTATTTATCGAAGATCATTTGAGGGAAGATGTATGAGTCTCGTATTCAAGGATAAAATAAGTTTTTTCCATACTTGGTCAAACTTTGTAGTTTGTTTTTTAATTGAAGCAGACAGTTGTTCCATTGAAATGAAATCTGTTAGTAAGTCTTCCCAGAGGATGATATTGATGGAGTTTTTGGTTTTCCAGTTCATGAGGATTGTTTTCTTGGCGATGATTAGGGCAATAAAAAGGATTCTGTTGGAACTGTTATCCAGTGATAGAGTAGAGAAATCTCCCAGGAGGCAGACTGAAGGTGAAGGTGAACTTTCACCCCTTCTTTTCTCTATGTACACCTCAGACTTCCCGTACAAGTCAGAGTACTGAGTCCAGAGCTATGTCCAGAAGTGTTCAGATGACTGTTGTTGTCGGGTGTATCAGTGGTGGACAGTGAGCACGCTGAACTAGTGGACCACTTTGTGGTATGATGTGGGGGTAAGTCAATACTATTTCCATCATGGGAGAAAAAGTAGAGGAGTATAACTACAGGCAACACTGATGCTGCCTACAGAGCAGAAAGTACTTCTTGATGAAGTTTAGGTTCTGTAGTGTGTTCAGCATGATCTTATGTAAATATCTGTAAGAGCAAATATCTCCTGGAGAGTACAATCTCGTCTGCATTTAACTGTTGTGGTGGCAGTATGTGAAAAAATGGATCCTTCATGAAACGAAAAACAAAATGAACAACACTGAGCATCCTCGTCGCAGTAGAGGGATTTGTCTTCAGTCAGAGGCTTCTTCAGGTCTACTCCAACACAAACTTCCAGGCCACAGCAACACCACACCAAAGAAGCTGTTAAAAGAGACTTAATTACTCACAGTTACTGCAACATATCATCTCGCTTTGGGGATTAAATATGAAGTACAAAGTAGACGTTTGACATGAAATAAACAATGCAATGGCCCTTTGTGATTTTGGAGTGTAGCCTCTTGATGATTAATTCAGTGTGTACATTTTATGATATACTGTATAATGTTTTAATGTCATTTAATACTTTGTTCATCTCTTCAAGGATTAGCAAAGTATTACTGAGTTGAACTGCATGGAATTGAAAGTTATTTTATGCTTGATCTTAATTTCAGTTTTCACTGCAGGACTTTTACAATATTTTTTCAGTGTTCAATAACCAGTTTTACTTGAAATGAAATGAAATAACTGGTTTACTTTATTATTTATTTAGTTTTGAATTCATAATTGTAACATTTTTGTCTGTTAGTGAATGTATATGTTTTTAAAAATGACTTTTGAAAATCTGACAACAATCATATAGTATCAATGTTTAAAGACGTATCATAAATGTAAAAAAATGCAGCATCTTTTTTGCGCTTCATAATAAAAGTCTCACCACACCCACATGCTTTCTTGTCTTGAATACTTTAGTCCCTAAAAGCTCAACCAGTCACTCATTGCTTAGTATTTGCATACATAGCTAACTGTAATACAATTCAAAACGTTTAAAATGACTCTTTATTCACTGGGGTTTTGGTTGGAAGGATCATCTTTATTTCAAATAGACAGCATGCAAAGCTGTAAATGTTTTTTGTTGATCTGCCTGTGCAGGCAGGAGTGAGAAACGGGCAGTGCTCAGCCACACTTCCTCTGTAGTGATGTATGACTGGTGCAGTTTAAAGCTGTCAAGCAGACAGTCACAAGTAGTATATGATGTGCCACAGACATGGAGAGGTAACAGTCATATAGAGAGAAGGCAGCTCTGTGAATCTAACCGACCTTTATAATGTACTCCCTGATATGACTAACCTAAAAGTAAGCAAATATTTCAAAAAGCCAATAACCTGATCAGCCTGTATATTCCACCAATACTGGCTTTGACGGTGTGATGTTGAGTGGCTCTTTGCTTTTGCTAAGGAGCAACCTGTGGACTCTTTAATCCACATAAGCCCATGATGCCTCTCTAAGTCCATCCAATCTGTTGCGTGCCCATACTTATCAGCCCAACTCAATAAATCTGGGTCAGTCAAAAGTAGACTGAAGCCGTAGCTGTTATGTGTGACACGCTGAAGTGTGGGACTATCAGTGTCATTTTAAAATCAAGATCCACACAGATTTTTTCAGAACAGCTCAGAACAGAAGCTCGAAGCCATGAGGAGGATTGAGGATTTCACACAGAAACTGGAGCTCCAGGACCACGTGAAAATCGACTGGTGTCAGTGTTTCTGCAATCAGCCGCAGGTGGAATTTGAATCAAATGTACACCATGATCTTCACAGCAGCGAGTTAAAAGTCAGCTGTGTGCAGCTGGAGGGACATCCAGATTCACTCTGCAATGTCGGGACTGACTGTGAACCAGCAAGAGTCATGAACCGCAAAGGCCGGTCCTTTGCCATGGATGCTCGAATCAGACTGGAGAGTTTGAAGTCTGGTTGTAATGCGCCCATACCCCGAAGTACCATGGATGGCACATCGCACAAAAATAGCTGCCATAAAGATGTCTGGGATGGTGAGGAGTCAGAAAATGAAAAGTCTGCTCTGGACTTGGTAGAGATCTTTCATATAGAGGACGATGTTCAGGACGAAGAGAGCTGGTAGGTCGCATTAGTTTTGGTCATGTGAGGCTTTCCTGTCCTTTTTTTGGTCTTTCTTTTTTTTTGTGCTTTCACTTGAGAGAACGTGGAATAAATATTACTCATTTGTTCTCACAGGTTGTATGAGCCTGCGAAGAAGCAGTCGTGTGCGGAGAAGGAATCTGCTCTTAGATGGTGTCGGCATGTCCTCGACAACCCCACGCCTGAGATGGAGGCTGCATGCCGTATACTGATTAATAAGCTGGACCAAAGTGAGGCAGAAGCACAGACAGATTCTGCGCATGGTCTTCATTTGACTTGTGTGTTTTCTTCATTCGTGTGCTCTCTTCATCACCAGGACCAAGACACCTCTTCTACTCACATGCAGCAGTTCCCCATCGTACCCCCAGGGTGTCTGAGGGCTCCACTGTGGACAAAACATCAGACAGCAAATGGTTCAGAGACTCGGACAGCTACGGTAATGTCATAATGAGACAATGAGCCCAAAAAACATATTTTACACAAATATACACAAACTTGTAACTGTTCGATGCTGAAAATGAATCAAAATCACTAACTTACAGAAATAGCACTTTATCGTATATTTCAGCTACTAATCCTCTATTCTAATGTCAGTTTTAAAAATAACTCACAGGTGAAAATGAGATTTTAAAATCTATCGAAGGCATATAAAAAAGTTAATGGACTGGTATGCAGCAATCAACAGTTGTCAATCAACAGTCATCCAAAAAACAAGGGAAATGAGTAAATAGCAAGCAAGCTGGTCCATGGTGGGGAAAAAACAAACTCTTCAATGAGCACACAAGTCAAAATTGGCCTTCAGGATGTGCTGTTAGTGAAAATGGTTCCTTCTAAACATTAAAGAGAAGAATGAAAAAGCATGACATCAAACATTTTATCCTGACCCTCAAACACCCCGGTAAAACCTCAAAAACAAGTTCAAAAAGTCAGTCCAAGATAAAAGTTGGAGAAATAAGGTAACTGGTTGAGGTCTGTGGATTGAAAAAATGACAAAATAGCTTTATCCATCAAGAAGAAAAGGAAAGAGGACAGTGGTGATAAAACAACAAGGGTTCATGACCCAGAGACATTGTCAACAGTACAATTACTTTAATCCTGAGACAAATCAGCCAACTGGCGAAGTGAATCATCTTATCTGAACACGACTGAGATGTACTGAATTTGCTGCAGACCAGACTGAAGTCAGAGACCCCCACAGGAGGTCAGCGATGGCTGGAGAAAATGCCTGTGGATCAGTTCAAAGTACAACAATCCTGCCTGACTTTATGAGTATTAGTCTCTTATTTATCAACGCTTCTGTAAAGTCTCCTACAAAGTTTGCATGCTCTCAAAAACGTATTCAGGTTAAAGTTCAGGTTTGGCACCTAAAAGTTTAATCAAACTTTATATCAAACTGGATATGGACTAGATATTCATCCATAAAACTAGGAAAAAATACAATGGGAAAAAAATAAATAAATACTAATTTCTTAAATTAATTACTTTTTTTTTAATGTACGAATTTAATTATGAATGTGCACAGATCACAATGAGCTGAATATCTCCCATGATCCAATCACTACAACCTACAGACTGCAAGACATCACAGACGTCCACATTATGGCCCAAATACAGGAAGCCAGTAAGTATAAAAGAGTATATTTAATTCCTTTCAATTCTGTCATGCATTCTCAATAAAAGTAAAGATATGATTTTGTCCTTTTGCTCCATTTTTTACAGGTTTGAGACAGGACTTTGTTTACACACCTGCTGGCACCTCATTCAAGAAAAACCCAGAGACGCTTTCATCTCATTTAAAGCCCTCAGCTGAGAGTTTCGATGGGTTTTCAGAGGGAAATACCACCAAGGCTTTGTCTTCTTCTTGTCGGCAGCCTGGGTTATCATTATCGGCTTCTTTACATTTCCAGCCACCAACATCATCAACCAAACAGGGGTGCCAAAGTCCAAAAATGAGCCGACTTCATCAACAAGTCACCCAGTTTAAGTTGCTTAAACTGGCTCAGAACCAAGGTGTGTACGTGCACTGATATGGTCTTGTGTAGCCATTATTAAATCCTAGCAGTAGGATTTCAACAATTCCTGATGTGAACTCTTTAAGTACCTTTCTTGATTGGAGCAGGAAGCGGGAGCTTTCACCTCGATTCTAAGGAAAAACTTCTCTTACAGATATGGTCCTATAGTCAGTTAACATCCTGTCCTACATATTTTGCTGCAGCATCACCAGGCAGGACCAGGTCACCTCTGCAGACAAGCCTCCGCTCTCTCCAGGCTGTCAGGAACAGCCGAAGTTTAGAGACTGATGACCGCCCACCAGCTGGCCAGATGTTCCCCCCTCTATCAGGTCTGTATCTGTTTCATCACATACAAAACCATTAATAGTTGAAATGAACGTAACAGAGCAAACTGCAGACTGTTATTTAATCGTTGTTTTTTTTTCTTGCTTCTGATCCATTTTAAAAAAAAACAAACTGTTTCCCAGGTGGGTCATCTACCAGAATCAGGTCATGTTGTGGGTCCTCGTCCCTCTCTTCAGCATCTCTCAACTCCAGCAGCTTGATGCACTCAATGAAGGATTCGTCTGATCGCATAAGCGCCATGAAGAGACTGCAGAGGTCTCAGTCTCTGAGTCCCTGCAGGATCCCTCACCCTGCGAAGGGATACCTCTCTCTTCACGGACGTGTTTTTGCCTCACCAGAGAGGCCGACCACTGCAGCTTGGGGCAGACATTTCCCATCCATTCAACAATGAAGAGCTTCACCAGGGAATCGTTGACACAGACGTTATCATGAAGCAGAGCTTACGCACAAAGAAACTTAGAAATAGTCTTAACTAGCCTGCATGGTCATTAATCTGGCATTTATTTATTTAATTATTTATTATATGTATTATATATAAATAGTAAGAAAATAATGTCTGTCAGATTCCTCCTCCTCTGGTGGTCTTTGTCCGTATGAAGTTTCTAATAAATAAGATGGGTTGTCTTTCTCAGAAACAGCCGCTGAGCTTTTTGTTGACAAATTCACAGATCTGACTTCGGCCTACCTGAACTGCTGCACAAAGTGGTTTGGAAACATACATGCAAGTATTTATGTGCACAAACCCTGAGAATTCTGGACCACATAAAGCCTAAATACAAAGTTACTTCCTTAGATTTCATGCAAATGTGTAATTGTAGTGAAACGTCACCTACAGAAAAGACTGGCTTTTGCAAAGCTGCTGCAACAGGAAGTCTGCAGTTTGCCATCATGCAAAACAAGACAAATAAGTGAGCGCTTCGCGATCCTAAGTGCCATTACCAGGAAAAGAGGTGTGGGTTTGGTGTGGCTCCCTCCCAAAAGTTGTTCAGCGTCATTGTGGTGGCCACGTTAAGTTGACAGCATGTCCAGAGTCTGTAGTTACTGAGCACAAGTCCAGATGTTGCAATCCTCTTGTAGCATATATGACAACATGCTGTTTACACTGCTATGGCTTCCGGTACTTCTTTTATTGATAATAACCACTCTAGTCAAAGTTTCTTTGATTGAGAAATAAGCTGAGTCACCTGAAGGACATAAAGAAAAGAAAAACAACAAAGCAAACTAGAACTAAAACAGTCAATCAAAACATCTTCAGACTTAATATGTTATACAAGTAGAACGAGAAACTCAAGTACATTTAGTTGTTAAATTTCTCTCTATTGTGCAGTGTTTCAGTGTTGGATGCCTCCTCAAGGTGTCGGTCAAACATGTCAAACCATTTTTTTTTTTAAATCACTAATTATGCCTGAAGAAGTCTCAAGAACACCAGATAAGTAGTGTAGTTTTTGTCCCTCTCTCTCACACACACACACACACACACAGAGAGAACTGTTGACATGATGTCAATAAAGTCGTAAACTGACAGATTAATCAAACTACATTCATGATTTATCATCAGCACTTGTTATTTTTAAAATGTCCCACTGTAGGGTTGTTTTATTTATTTTGTTCAATATAGATGTAAATGTGTTGATAGATAAAAAGAAAAAAAATTGCAATAAGGCATTCATTTTGGTTCATTTAATGAGAAATTCCCAAACATTGAAAGATTACCTGAACTACCATAAAACTTTCCTTCTTTGTAATGACCAAATACCTGCAAGGACGCTTATCAAAAAGGTAAAAAAAAAAAAAAAAAAAAAAAAAGCTACTGCAGCCACACCTGCAGAGTGTTGTATTTGGAAACCGACCATAACAGGTCATGTGACGCAGACAGAAAAACAGGTATACAACTGTGAGTTTTAAAACACTGAATTAAGGACAGAAAAAACAAACAGCGTGGAATTTACTTGGTCGCTTCTTCCCACCCGAGAAAGCCAGCTGAGGAGGAGTTAACTTTAGGCACTAAATGTGGACGGCTTGAATCTACTTGGCCACTCATAACGACGTCCCTGCAACCAGAGTAATTTTGAATGGAAGAAAATTAGGACGCTTCAGTTGGAAGAAGAGGAACAACACCTGATTTTTTAAAAAGAGTTTTCAGTATGTTTATTCAATCTTTACCTAAATGATGGTGTAGAAGTAATTGTTCAACAATTGGCTGGTAAAGGACATAATGGCGCTAAAAACGGTACAAAACAAGTGAGAGCAGACCTCCACGAAGACCCACCACGACAAACATCCTCAAAGCTGAACCGGCACCGCTGGACGTCCGTTTCTTGGTTTCTTGGGTTCTTGGGTAAATCCTCTCAAAAACGGAGTCCCGTTGCCGTGCTCCAAGACTTTGAGGATTACCAGGATGTGGGTGATCGAGGGTCTACACCAGCAAATCATAATGGACACATACAGACAAATTTACAATGCACCGCTTACAGTACAAGAAACTAGCATCAACCTTCATTTACAAGATAAAAGTGTACATATTTACTTGAGAATTTACATTTCTCGTTCAGTGGAATTACAACATTTTCAAGATGCCGCACAGAAAAATATTAGACTAATTGTCAGAGTCCATGTCACTGTCTCCTCCAATAGATCTGAACTCTTCACTCTCCTCGTCTTCACTGAGTTGGACCTGGGAGAGCACAGCTGGACCTCTCCTTCGCGATTCATCTTCTTCATCTTCCTCCTCTTCCTCACTGATTCCGTACTCTTCACCATTTCCCAGGCTGGATGGTTGCATCTGAGTCCGACTCTCTCCGTCCTCATAGCTGCCGTAACTAGGACAAGAACCAGGGAAAGTGGGAGGGAGGAAAGAAGTACAGAAATGCTGCTTTAAAAAAAACAAAAAACAAAACTGTAAATGTTTATTTTGACCATACTCTAAGTATTTTAGGAGAAAGAAATGGAATGTGAATGCCAGTTCACCCTCATTAAAACTCCTTTTAAAGATCTAATAATGAGATCAAAAGCTTAGGGATTGATGACAACACTGAAAGAAAGCATCAGAAACGACAACGTGATGTACCTGACATTGCTGTCCTCCAGATGGGATTCATCGGGCCCGTCCCCTTCATACGACATCAAGCTCTCTTCCTGCTCCATGCCCATGCGGGCCGTTTCCTGAGCTCTCCGCGGAGGTGCCGGTCGCACATCGATCTCTCTGTCAGAGTCGCTGCCACTCTCTGACAGATGTATGGCTGGATGAACACAAAACACATCAGTGAGGTGTAGAAACCTGACAGCCTCCGGTGCCAAGAATCACGGCGACGCCGGTCTGTGTTAATAATGTTCATAGATTTGAAAATTCAGACTGCAGGAGACAGTTTTGCATGATAAATATAAAATTTAGACTGCCAGTCCAGAAGGAGTCACTAACTGAATTCAGCTGTGAAGGTTAGGTAAGAGACGTCTTTGGAAAGGCATTGCAGGGATTCATATGTGTCCACAAGCACCAAGTTAAGTAACTAACTGACGCTGTGGGTAGCTTCTCCTTCCTTAAACAATGACAGACGACACATCCTGTGGTTGTAAAGATGTCGCTCTGGTTCAGAACAGGCATCGGACTCACAGGAGAAAGGGTTGTCGCCCTCCTCTTCGCTGGCATCATCCTCTCCATCAGACATGAGCAGGTCTTGGTACAGCACACTGGCTTGAGCTGGATGGTTAGACCTATCACGCTCTCCCTCATCTTCCTCCTCCTCGTCGTCTTCCTCGTGGTCATGCGGCCGCCTACGAGGCGGCAGTAACATGTCTTCATCATCGTCGTCGTCCTCCAGATCTCCTTCAGCATCCTCTGCCTAGAAATGCAGGTTGTACAAACCAGAAGTAGCTGGGATTCATTTAGGACAGAATGTTGCTGATTTCAAGCCGAGTCACTTGAGAATGAAGAGTTTTGGTTTTTAAATCAAAGATTTGGACTACATAATGTGAATAAACACATGCACTGGATGTAGCAGATGGTAATGATGGGCAGAATATTGCTATTTTCACATCAATAATCTGTCTCTTACAGGAGCAGGAGTCTTCGGTTTGCCATCATCCTCATCCTCAAAGCCCTCAATATCCACATCTGATTCTTCCTCTCCAACTCTTCTGCTGTGCCGCCCCTGAAAACCCGAATTAAAAAAAAAAAAAAAAAAAGTCAGCACAGAGCTGCTATAAGGCGGTGTCATTTTTACTTAAGTAGGTACAAAAAGTGCCCAATCAGGGCTGGATGTTCTGAGGATAGCTTGAGGAGAGGTGGGATGTGGTGGCAAGCCTCATTTCAATCTCTCTCCATACCTGCCCCCCTCTCTTCTCTGGAGTAACCACTAGAGGTCCCTCAGAGAAAAGGCTGGGCTCTCTGGGCAGACTCCCTGAAGCCCCGCTGTCAAACAGATCAGCAGGCTGTCCAACACCACACAGGGTGGTATACACAAACGGAGAGACGGGACACGAGGACAGGAGCGAAGGAGAAGTTGGGAGAAAGAAGACACTACAGTGAGGAAACTAGATAGCACAAACACAACGTGACAAGCTGAAAGGGAACGTTAGTACAGTGAATAAGTGAAGAAAAGGAATCAGGACCACTAGAAGGTAAGGCAGGGAAGCTACTGCTCACAGAAAAGTTTGGCTCATAATAAACAGCTGGTGACCTGCTGGGTTCTGTTCAAGCAGGAAATCCAGAAGACCACCAAATGTCATGTCAGCAGTGAAACAGAGTCCTGTTTGCTCCTACCTGCGGTGTGTACGGCCCAGGTGTCATTGGGTCCAAACACTCCAAGTCTGCTGCATCTAGAGCTGCTTCCTTGGCAGTAGAGATGTCCTTCTCCAACTGTGTCAAGTGCTCATCATACTGCAGACACAATAAAGATTATTACAGCAACAACGGCCTCCTCAACCTGAACCCGAGTGATGCTCTGTTACTGGACACCAGGACACCCTAGACCGGAGGTCGAAGATCGACTTTGTTGCCGTTTCATCTGATCTTCGGCCGTATTTCTTCGAGATGCTGGCGGAGAAGGAAGTTGGACAGACCGGGCAGACCCAAACAGGTCTGACCCTTGTGAGGGTCTGTTGGGGGTGTCTGAGAACGTCACTGAGGTACTCAGTGACTTTGAGGTACTGATTGTCATCATTACAACTGCGTAGCTGTATTATTTTCTCATCAAACCACTTACAGTTAAAAAAAGCTTGTTTTACTAGTTCCATTTACAAATCTGTGTTCCGGAGGTGGAACTCTGCAGGAATACTTGTAAACGTTCTCATATCCTGTAAAGAGCAAAGAGACATCCGATTTGACATACCTCTGCAAGCGTGTGTTTACAAACATTGACTATCTCCAGGGCCGTCTTGGTGTACGGACTGTCGGGGCCTGGAGAAAAGACAAAATCATATTACTGCAAAGTGCACTATTCAGAAAGACCAACCCTTTCCGGGAGAAAGAGCTGCAGAGGTCACAGTAACCTTCTGATAAAATGTACTCACCATTGTATTTGATGCTGTTCGCGTGGATGAGACTGACGTCTGAAAGGAACGTGTCTCGACTCTGGTATTTATGTTTGGAGATGTTCTGTGGAACCACACAAGTACACAGAAAGAGACATCAGATACATTTACTTAGTGCAAAAGAACTGACATGCATTGTCAGACTCTCACCTTCCGGATGGTCTCCAGATCCATGGGGTTTATGATGACCTTATAATAATCTGGCACAAACTTTTTGTTAACAGGATGGTGAAACGGCCACGACTAAAAAGAGAAAAAGTAATTAGGAGGTGAATGATAATCCGACTTTAAACTGATCACTGCTCTTATACGAGGAAGACGCTGACTCACATCTGGAACCACCATCATTTTCTGGGTTACGATGTTGTCCAGGATGAAGGAGAACGCCACCTGATCGTCATCATCCAGCAAGGGGTTAATGGCTTTCTCCAGCCTCACCAGCCTGTCCTCTTTCTGCAGTCAGAAGTAGACATGTAGTTATTAATATTACACAAGGTGAGATAAGAAAATCCTTACATTTGTGGACTTCACTCACTTCCTTCAGTTTAGCATCGCAAAGGTCCAGCATGGACTGTGCCACTTGTGTTATGGGATGTTTAGCCCCTGGTGGAGGGAAAAGAAAAATCAGATAATCCATCTGAACACCCTGATGTGCGCTTGCACATCCAACTGAAACCAGAGCGACTGATTTGTTTTTCCAACATCACCATTATAAGTGGCGCTGTTTTTGACGATAACCTCCACAGCTTCCCGGAACTCCTCTCTTGACGGATACATCCTCTTGCGTACATTCTCCCTTAGCGTCTGCAAATCCATGGGTCGAGTGATTATCTTATAGTAGTCCTTCACAACCTTGGCATTGACCGGCGTGTGGAAGGGGTATGTCTAAAAAAAAAAAAAAAAAAAAAAAGCAGTATTACAAATGAGACTGCAGAAGAAATGCTAAAGAGCAGTTTTACATACGAGTGCTTGTCGGATCTTACATTTGGATGATCCCGCATATCGTTGATGATGCTTTCTAGCACGGAGGACAACGTAACCATGGGGTCGGTTCGTCTGCGGTGGATCGCCTTGTGTGGCTTCTGTCCACATTGAAAAGAATGCATCAGCTACAAAGCCATCTCAGTGAGTCAAATCATGCTCAAATCCAGTGCTTACATTGAGGTAGTCACAATGGACTGCACTGCCTACGCGCCTCTTCTTCTTTTGTGGCAGCTGCTGTTTGGGGAACTTCAGCACCAAAGACTTTCGGCGCACCTCGTCAGCACTGCCAAAAGAAGAATGGATTAGAAACTGACAGGCCAATAGGCAGTATAAACTATGTACTTACCTTTATTCAGTATCTAAACCAAAGAGACTAAAATATCGCCCACACTATCCAAAAATAAAAACTGATGACAGATTATCTGCAGGCTGGAGGACCATCAACTATTACCTTTCAATGAGCTGCTTGCCAAGCACAATCTTTGTGCCCTCCACCTTGATCAGTTCCTCGTTATCGTTGTGGATGACGGTCTTTTCCAGCTCCTCCTCCTGTTCCTCTGTCATGGCAACTGGATTAGAGGGGGGGGCGTTGGTTTGATAGTACAGTGGGCAGAATTTGTTTGTCCTCATGTGTCCAATTGCTCCACAGGCTCCACACTTAAGCTAGGGATAAAAGAAAAAAAAAAAAGAAAGAAAAGCCAAACATTAAGGAACACGACATAAACCAACATAGTAGTGAATGAGGTAAAAAAAGTTCAAGAAATGACTGCAGAATTGAAATCAGCAAGCTTACTTTTACCTTGAGGTCTGGTCTCTCTTTGACCTTCTTGGCCTTTTTCTCCGGAGGTCCCTTGATCTTGTCCTTCTCTTGGTTTCTCTTCAGCCTCCTGAGCTGCTCCTGAATACGCCTGCGTTCTTTCCTCATCTCTTCTCTGTGCTGCTCGTCAAAGAGGGCAAATTTTCGTCTGCAAACACCAGGAGTTATGATAAAAAGTATTTAACAGTTACAGCTTTGCCACGCACTCTGCTTGTAAAAGTCACTTTTGACGTTGTAAACAGACACTCACATGAATTCATCATCTTTGGTGGTTCTGATCCTGGTGTAGGCATCAATGACAGCAGCTTTACGCACTGTCTCGCAGCGGACGTATTCCTTGCCATCCTCATCCCTAAAGGTGCGATAGATCTTGAGGCGGCGTCCCGTAGCTGAGGAGTTTAAGCTGGTGACGGAAGATGTGTCGTCATCTTTGTGGGAGCTGGTGGACATGGAGCTGGCTATAAAAGGAATGGGAAGTAAAGCTCAAAATTAGACACCATTTATCCCATGTGCTACGGATAAACAATCAAGAACGTGTTTCACGTCAGAAAGGCAAACTCACACAAGCCTTTGCGACGCTCTTTGCGTCCCTTGTTGTCGCGATCGCTCTCCTCTCCCATCAGCATCCTCTGTAGTTCCTTCCTCTCCTGCTCCTCCCTCTCACGGGAAAGCTGGGAGCTGGTCTTTTTGTTCTGCAGCATGTTCTCAATGTTCTTACCCATCTCCTCAAAGTCACTGTCTTCGGCTGAGCTGCTGTCCGTGTCTGTAGATAGCACCTCTGTCGACTCCAGGACTCTGTGGTTGAGGCGCAGCAAGGAAAAGAACGAAACATCTGTAAAGGCAGAATTCGAGTTATAAGAACTATAAGGCCAGATAAAGGCCTCACTTGTTCTGCAGGTCAAAGATCCTTTGGCACTCTTCCTTGTAGCGTTCCTGGTGCTCAGCGACAGAGAAACGAGAACCTCTGGCAAACTTGCTCATGGGTCCTTCGCCTGAGCGAGCTTGTTCTGTGGACATGGTTCTCACCACATCAATAACCTCCCAGCGGGAAAGTTTCTTGATCTAAAATAAAGAAAGACGGACAAAGATGCAATCAGTTTAACAAGCCTGAGGGATGTGGCTAAAACCTTTCAACTTAAAAAGTGGCTTGTTATTTCAGCTGTGATAAATACAATAATTATTTAATTTGTCCTAAGAGAAGGTCATATCAGTACCTCTTCCTCTGGAACGCCAAACTTGCGGAGCAGCTGTTTGGCATTTTTAAGCGAGAGCCTCCGAAGATCAGCGTCTGTCCCCGTCACCGTCTTCTTGACAGGCTGTGGCTCTTTGTCATCCTGGAGAAGAAAAAAAAAAAAAAAAAAAAGGAAAATAAATCCTCACTACAATGACATACAGCAGAACATAACGTTGGGTTGGAAGAGTTTATCTGCAGAAAATCGGACCTTCTGTTGAGTGGGCTTGTTGGGCACTTTGACGTAGGAGAACCCCTCTCCACATCCTGTGGGATCCGCCACACCTGTAACCTCCAAAAGGCACTTCCCCTTCATCGCAGAAATAAAGGCTCTCGTTGTGTTCCACGGAGCCGTCCGCACCTATGATGACCAGCGCAGAATCAGCCAGACTGGACGTTCTTCTGTCATCTCAAGACGAAACCAGCTAATAACACTGCATTACAGCTAGATAATATTAACCATACCTCATCATCAATCTTCATTTGAAAGTCCTCTTCGTTCTCCTCTTCTGGAGCAAGGAAAGATTTCTCACCATATCCCGCATCCTGTCGTGGTCAGATAACTTGCAGTGAAACAGCCGCCGTTATTTTTACGCGTTATGTGGTGGTGAAGACCGTTACCTTGAGCCTCTGCTCTGCCACCAGCATGCTGTAGTAAGAGCAACACTGCTCCGGAGACACCATGGCTCGGATTTCTTCCTCTGTAGGCAACCTGAAGTCAGGCTTCAACACCCACCAGTTTGAATCCATCCCTTTCATGAGGACAAGGAACATTATATAGACATTAAAATATGTCATCAATGTTTTGTTTCTTTTGTGGTCATGCACTGTAATAATGAATTTTCATATTCTGTAACTTATTATACTGGGCTTAGTCAACATTAATTCTTAGTTATAGCATCCACGTTGAGCTGATTCAGCTTCAAAGATCCCAGAAACTCTCAAGCTTCACCTCTTTGTTAGTTCAAATAATGATGACGGTCCAGAACTGCGTCAAGTGTACCTGTGCGTTTGAAGTCAGCACAGAGCTTAAGTCGTTTTCTGATGCTGCTCTCCGAGTGGGAAGGAAAAGCTTTCTTTATGTCCTCCATACGGATTCTCCTGGGCCGATCCTTGCTCTTCCAGAACAGGCGGTAAATGAAAACCTACAGGGTGAAGGTGTGACAGCTGAGCATTTACGACATCGGGAGCTGTAGTTTCTGGAAGAGGTTGCACAAATAAGCATACCTGCAGGAAATCCCTGATGTGGGTATTGGCTCGTTTGGAGTTTGGCCCCGGAACTTCAAACAGGGGGCACTCCTGACCAACAACAAAAATGTCCACAAGCTCTCTAATGTAGTAGCCATGCCGAGTTCGTATAACCAAGAAGTCCGTTTCCGGCATCTTGTGTAGGTAGATGGGAGTACGGAAGAGGTTGTTTTCAAATGCCTAAAAAAAAAAAAAAAAAAAAGAGCCGACTGTAACACAATCATGCTGCTTGGTAACATGCGTGAGAAGTTACATATATGCACATAACCTAAATATACAATATTGTGGTTCAAACCTGCAGTAACTGTCCAGGATGCAGGGATCCCAGGAAAGGGGATGTGTGGCAGTACACAGTCTCTCCATATTTACAGTCAGGCGCTCCAGGGTCTTTTCCAGGTTTCTGAGGATCACATCAACAATAGCACCGTTACTGTTATGATCAGCTGGAACATTTGACAATGATCTAAAGCTTACAGGAGAACATGTTTACTTTCACTTATTTCTTGGCCCTGGGGCTCAGTGGGTTGAGCGGACACACACACACACGCACGCGCACGCACGCGCACACACGCACACACACACCTTGTGAATAGAGTATACATACTACTGCTTACCCGTTTGTAGTAATTTTTTATTTTAGTTGCCATGCCAACTTGCATGATGAGAGGAGGGTATTCCTCACTGTACTCTGCCAGGATTAGATCTCCATCCTTGCCTGTCAAGTCCTGTGGTGTTCTCATGAAGAACATGTCTCCACCTCCTGATGCCTGCCGCTCTTGCTCTCGCATCTATTCCGAAAAAATAGCAACACATCCATTCAATGCAACTTTTATGTAAATATGAATATGATGAATAAAAAAAGGTCACGTTTAAATTCACAGCGCTCCACCTTGGCCTTCTTCTTTATGTGTTTGAGCAGTGGCTGAACAGCATGGGGACCTGGCTGAGCTAAAGCGCCAAAAGAGTACTTCTTCAGAGTCGGTCGATGGAACTGGCGAAGCTTCATGGGTCCCATGTGGGTGGGGAAGAAGGGCTGCCTCAGCTCTAGGGCTGGGATGGAGTGCTGGTAAAATAAATTCATAAATAAAAGATTAGTCTACTTTACATATGTAGACGTTGGGTCGACTCTGGAAGTCATTTTCCATTATAGTTTTGAATTTCAAACATGTCCTGTCATCTTTACTTTTGTTGGCTACTTCTCACCTGAATGATGTTGCCACCAAAGGTTCCCCTCAGGCCCTGCTGTTTGGGATAGTAGTACTCATCATTGGAAAGGTTCCAGGGGTCTTTCACCTCCGGCTGGGACATGTTCTGTATCGAAAGAAAGAAAACATTCCCCGCTATAAGCGTTGTCCTAATTTCCACTTTTTACACTGAAAATATTCACTACAGTAAAATTTCTCTGTTAAAGCTCAACTATGACGGTAAGAATGATGTAGGCTCGGATGATAGCATTTTACGGGTTTAACTCCACTTGGCTGTACCATCTCTATTAATATTAGTGATCGGTGGGCAATTTTTGCATTTCTATTGGATAACATTAAGTAAACAAAGCAAATGAAGATGTGCATCTTACAGTTTGCCCTTTTCATAATCAAGTATATACACGTCTGCCTGCCTTGATGAGACCACACACCTGCTGTGGCTCATCTTTGATCACTCCCGTCTTCCCCAGCAGGATGCGGCTCTTCTTGATTGCAGTTTCCTTCTTATTTTCTTTTGACGGGGAGTGGGAGGTTGTCTCCTCCTTTTCATCAGGGATTTCTACAAGACATAGCAGGTTAACACATCAGAATCAGCAGACTAAGGTGTGGGAATAACAGATCTGAAGTTTACCTAACAGCTAATTATGATTTCTGAATATACCTAGAATTATATTCTCATCGTTGGGATCCAGTGTGAGAACAGGTGGGGTGAGGATGTGATCCATCTCCTGGTCATCCCAGATAATGTTGTCTTCCCAACATCCGTACACCAACTCCTCATTGTCAATGGGAAAAATGGAGAACCAAGGACTGTCTTCTTCTTGAGAGGCTGCAGAGAATAAATAATAAAAATAAAATATTTATACATTATATTATATATATTTTTTTTCTTTTTTCTGTACTGTGAGCAAAGAAAAAAAACAAACAAACAAACAAACAAACAATCCCTCACCTAGATTATCATGGCTGTTTTTTTCTCGTTTGGAGCCTGAGATTGAAGAGGTCTTAGGCATGGGTGGAGGTGTTGGTGGCACCAGCTGAGAGTTGCTTCTAGTAAGACCTGTAAGATTAAATATATAATATATCTTTTCAATTTGAAAGACTGTGGAGATGTGCAGTTTTGCAAGCTTATGTTAAACAATGCTTGCTTTATGAAAAATCCGCTTGGACTTGCATCGTACCTTGTTGTGCATTGTAAGCATTGGCATTGCGGGTCATGCTCGACGGGAGCCATCCTGCCAGGCTGGCTCGCTGCGTCTTGGTGCCCTTGTGTTTTACATCCTCTCCATTCCAAATAATATCATCCTCCCACTGCAGCTGAGTGACCATTAGGAAGAGCTCATCCTCCAGAGCCACTTTGTCTTGATTGCCTTCATCATCGTCACTGTCATTATCCTCGTTTTCACCCCGTTTCTGAGCCTAAACAAATTATATGCAATATTAGTATCTGAATCAGGGAAATATCCTTCTTAAAGCTGCAGATGTCCACCTCTAAATACCTCTTGAGGGATCTCTGGCACTTCTTTAGGCATATCCTGCTTCTGAGACTCACTGGACTCTATTTCCTTAAGCTTGAACCCATAGTTGAAATTGCTTCCATCCTCAGGGACACCGAGCATGTCGTACCAGAGCTGTGCCGGACCATATCTCCATTCTGCCACTTTAGGTCGAGACTCTGCCTCCTTGTCCCCATCGCCGCATGCTTGTGAGAACTTTGATTCTACTGGAGCCATCATGGTTATCTAGACAGCATAGAAGGGAACATGAATGTTCTGGTGCCTTTGTGGCGGCCGGTTGAGAGAGGCGTCACAGGGGCTTACCTCATCATCAGAGAGACACTGCTCCGGAGGTGGCGGTACTGCATACTCGTAAACCCATCCCGACTTTTTCTCCTGGCTCTGTTCTGAAGTTTCACCTTCTGGAGGAGGCGTCCCAGGGTGAGGCTCTCGGTGCTTTCTCTTTTTTTTCCTGCGGGCACTCCTCCAAACTGATGGCATGTTCTTTCCAGGACCGAACAGTCGTAAGAACCTGAGAACCTGGTCATACAATCCACAGTGTACATACATATTTTTGATTAAAAATGACAATGGTAAAAGTAAACATTTTGAAAAAATAATACTTTTTATCATGTGCTTGTGAAAATGTTTTACCCTGCCAGGCCGAAACTCTGGAAAAAGCTCTGTAACACCTGGCAAAGCTTTGGCAGCGTCTTTCTGCATGATGCCAGCAAGAGGGAGGTTGAGCCTGTCTGGAGCTCCTCCTGGTCCTGTACCTGGACAGGGACGGTCTGTTTCTGACTCAGAGTCTGAGGAGCTGCTGAAGTCAACCTTATCACCAGTCGAAGACGGAGCAATGATGGAGGGCAGAATGATGCCATCCCCGTCTTCACTCACTGTCAGGACGTAAAGTGACGGATTACTGCACCACTACAGACAATCCAACTTTATTAACACAATTCTGAAAAAAAAAAAAAAACTATTTAAATAAGTTTAAGCCTAACCCAATTTCTTCAGAGGGTAATCCTTATAAGTACACGTGTCCTTACCACTTGTGCTCTGAGAGGAGGGCTCTTCTTTTTTTAGAGGTGTAGGAAGACTCGGCGGTGGCGGTGGAGGCATAAGCTTAGAGTCAATATCCTCACAGTCGGCATCGTAGTCATCATCATCATCTAGATTAAGTAATTCAAAAACATGTTTACATCACCATAAATTAAAGTAAACAGAATGTCCAAAGATAGTTTGGAAACAACACTAATTGTTCAATAAGGCTTATTTACTTTGTTACCATATAAAAATACATGAATCTTTTTAAGGAAAAATGTCATAACATTTGCATAACAATGGACTGTTATTATAACCCCGCCGGGCAGATGTAAAATGATTACCTGCTTTATTGCTCGGCTGCAAAGACCCCATGGCCTGCCGGTACTTCTTAGTCTCATCCTCAGCAACCTCACTTATGTCAGAATAATCAACTGCATCGTCAGTACTTTTCACCCAACCTGCGTGATGGAAAACACTCAAAATATCATCTCAATCTGTTCAGGTCACATTCATAATTTCTGCATGCGTGTCCTCTCACCCTCTGCATCCACATTGGCTGGATCTCTGCTTTCCTCCTTATCATCATCCTCAGTGGCTGTAATCTCTGTAATGAGGGAGCCCAGACCCAGAGTCCCCAAACCAGCTAGATGCTTTTTGGACTCCTGGCATAAAAACGAGACAGAAAAAGAACAGAACAATATACATAAGAACGCAAAAAAATAAAAATGAAACAAGCAGAGGTGTAACAAAGTGTAAATTCAAAACAGTATATTGTGCATAATTATCACCATAGATTAATAAGCTTAGTTTAAATTCTGCACAACACTATTAGATACTGATCTCATTAAAGAAAAATGTCTTTAAAACACCAACATTGTCCAGAACACTGTCATCTTCCAATTGTCCATCTTCATTAATATTTCCAAACAGGAAACCAGTTAGAGAAAAAGGGCGATCTTGGTCATCTTCGCTGTCCGAATCAGACATCCTGCAAGGAGAACACACACAGCAGAAACATCAGAACTAATGTCTATGAGTGACCTGCAAGAACAGTTAGAGACATCGTGTTCTTGAATGATCCTACGCTGAGTTTCTACACGCAGCAATGACAGCAACAACTTACACTGAATACAGCACCAGCCAAACCATGTGAAAATAGATAATTAATTAATTAATAATTTACTTGTTAATACTCGTTATTGAAAAACAAACTAACAGGCACACAAGGGTAAAGTACTGGTTTGTGCAGGTTTTTCATATTTATGTTCTCATTCCCTGTAAACAACATCTATATTCATATTTGTCATAACTGTTTATTCTATTAAAATATATGTACAGTAACTCTCAATTTCTGCTTTGTATTTTTTGTATATATATTATTATAGGATTGTGTACAGACTGAATGTATACTTCATTGGATGTTTATTTTGTAGATTTATTTATTTTCTATTGCACATGTGCTGGCCAAGGAAAATGCTATATATTTATTCAAACACATCTACCACATTAAACTGGTTGGTTTGTCTACTTTATGACTTATATTCTCTTTACAGACGCTTGACAACAATCCTGTTTTGAGCTGGTCAGACAGACAACAGGCAGGCAGGCAGACAACAGGTAGGCAGACAGACAGACAACAGGCAGGCAGGCAGACAACAGGCAGGCAGTCAGACAGACAACAGGCAGGCAGGCAGACAGACAACAGGCAGGCAGACAGACAGACAACAGGCAGGCAGACAGACAGACAGACAGCAGGCAGGCAGACAGACAGGCAGGCAGACAGACAGGCAGGCAGACAACAGGCAGGCAGGCAGGCAGACAACAGGCAGGCAGGCAGGCAGACAGACAACAGGCAGGCAGGCAGGCAGGCAGCCAGACAACAGGTCGACAGAAAGCCAGACAACAGGCAGACAGACACCCAGACAACAGGCAGACAGACAGACAACAGACCGACAGAGAGACAACAGGCAGGCAGACAGACAGACAACAGGCAGGCAGACAGACAACAGACAGACAAAGACAACAGGCAGGCAGACAAAGACAACAGACAGACAAAGACAACAGGCAGGCAGACAAAGACAACAGACAGACAAAGACAACAGACAGACAAAGACAACAGACAGACAAAGACAACAGACAGACAAAGACAACAGACAGACAACAGGCAGGCAACGACAACAGACAGACGACAGGCAGGCAACGACAACAGACAGACGACAGGCAGGCAACGACAACAGACAGACAACAGACAGGCAACGACAACAGACAGGCAGACAACAGAACAGGCTACAGACAACAGACAACAAAACAGGCTACAGACAACAGACAGACAGACAAAAAAAACAAACTACAGACAACAGACAGACAGGCAGACAACAAAACAAACTACAACTACTACAGACAACAGGCAGGCAGGCAGACAGACAGACACACAACATGCAGACAGACAACAGGCAGGCAGACAGACAGACAACAGACAGACAGACAACAGGCAGGCAGACAGACAGACAACAGACAGACAGACAACAGACAGACAACAGACAGACAGACAGACAGACAACAGTACAGCAGCTCTGCCACAGGTTATGACAATCATACTTGACTCTTTCAGTTGAGTTCACTACTTATCAATGTTTTTGATGAAATGAGAGCAGGAGTCCAATAGGTCTAACCTGTACTTACCTTTTGCGGGCTCTTTTCCGACTTTATAAGTTGGGTTTTTAGACACTTTTATACATTTACTGCTGCTTCAAACATCTAAAAGAAGTTAGCTACTGCTAGCTGTATCTACTACTTTGTTATCCATTAATTAGTCCTGTTTCATCACATATTTCCACAGTTAGCCACATCAAACGCTTGTATTCAAAAGAAAAATAAATTAATTAAAGGTAGTTGCCAGAAACACGTCCACTCCGAGCATTTATTTGTTAATGTGTCACAATCTGCTGCGGTCTGCAGACCAGCTAACGGAAGCTACGCGTGAACCGGAAGACCTGTGTGACGCGTTCAAGTGCCGCTCGGAACAGCAGCACTGCGCCCCTGGCCACGCCTTTACATTCTCCTGCTTTTGATTGAATCGGAGGAACGCTGCTTGAACAGAACATCTTTTCCTTTTCACTCTTTTGTACTTTAGGTTACCAGTCTAGCAGAAAAGCCTCATAATCTAACAGAAAAAATGCATCACAGTCTAAAATACCAATGCTATGACTTTACAATTGTTTTAATATATCAAATACATCCAATATCAGAAACAGCAAAGGTAGAATGTTGCTTTCTTTTGCAACCTTCATTGCGTTGCAGATACACACACTGGTGCATTGCATTCAAATAAGATTCCTTGGTTTAACATGTTCAACAGATTATCCTAAACAGGTTGTTGCATAAACATGAAAAAGCTTTGCAAATATTAATCTGGTTTTGTTTTTTTTAACAGCAGTGTTCTCCTTTGTCTTCATCCATGGAGCTCCACTAAGTTCAGTAGTGTAAGGGTTAAACACACATTTATTTTGGAATTGAACTAAATCCATCAACTTCTAACCCTGCCTGATTTTGTTCAGCAAACATTGTCACAACATGTATGTCTTATTACATCTCCTTCCATTCACTTAATTTAGACATGTTATTAAAACATTTTGAATATTGTCACTCTCTTAAAATAATGGCCTATAAGTCATATTTTTTTAAGTTAAAACAAAATATGTTTTGTAGTCTTTTTTATTAAACTTGAACAAAATATGGTTAAAGATATTATTTTTAAGAGGGTGACAATATACTATTTAGTTCTTTATTTATTTTCTAAAGACTTTCTACAACCTCAGGTGTATAAAATCAAGAACCTCGGCATGCAGACTGTTTTTACAACTATTTGTGAAAGAACGAGTCGCTCTCAGGAGCTCAGTGAATTCCAGTGTGGAACTGTGACAGGATGTCACCTGCGCAACAAATCCAGTCATGAAATTTTCTGGATCCTAAATATCCCACAGTTCACTGTCAGCTCTATTATAAGAACATGGAAGTGTTTGGGAACAACAGCAACCCGGCCACGTAAACTGACGGAACGAGTCAGCGGATGCTGAGGCACGTAGTGGGAAGAGGTATCCAACTTTCTGCAGAGTCAATCACTACAGACCTCCAAACTTCAGATGACCTTCAGATCAGTTCAAGAACAGTGTTCAGAGAGCTTCATGAATGTGTTTCCATGGTCGAACAGCTGTTTCCAAGACAAACATCACCAAGTAAATGCAAAGTGTTGGATGCAGTGGTGTAAAGCACGTCGCCACTGGACTCTGGAGCAGTGGAGACGCTTCTCTGGAGGGATGAATGGCGCTTCTCCATCTGGCAATCTGATGGACAAGTCTGGGTTTGACTGTTGCCAGGACAACTGTACTTGTCTGACTGCATTGTGCCAAGTGTAAAGTTTGGTGGAGGGGGGATTATGGTGTGGGGTTGTTCTTCAGGAGCTGGGCTTGGTCCCGTAGTTCCAGTGAAAGGATCTCTGAATGCTTCAGCAGACCAAGACATTTTGGACAATTCCTGCTCCCAGCTTTGTGGGAACAGTTTGGAGCTGGCTCCTTCCTCTTCCAACATGACTGTGCACCAGTGCACAAAGCAGGTCCATAAAGAACTGGATGACAGAGTCTGGTGTGGATGAACTTGACTGGCCTGCACAGAGTCCTGACCTCAACCTGATAGAACACCTTTTGGATGAATTAAAGCGGAGACTGAGAGCCAGGACTTCTGGTCCAACATCAGTGTGACCTCACAAATGCACTGCTGGAAGACAATTCCCATAAACACACTCCTAAACCTTGTGGACAGCCTTCCCAGAAGAGTTGAAGCTGTTATAGCTGCAAAGGGTGGACCGACCAAACTTTAGCTCTTTTGAAATTTGAAAGCAGGAAAAATTTTCAAAAACTGGAACACGGGGAACAAAAGGCTGTAAAAGTGGTGCTGAAAGGAAACCCTTGGAAGATCTAAGTATAAAACATCTTGGAGTGGATGGATCTCAGAAGATGGCCAGAGGTTCCCTAATCTCTCAAAGTGTCAACAATTTGTCAAAAAATTTCAAACAGTGAGATTCAAAAATCATTAAAATCATTTAAATTTACATTTACCGTCCTAAATGTTTAGAAATTGTGGTTGTAAATTGAATCACTTAAACACCGAGTCAGACCAGGTAACTTATAACTGCATTATAAACAAACAAAAGTAAAGCGGTAGCTCTTGAGTGACGACGAGCTTCTACCACCATTCATACCAAATCTGTGTATTTACATACTAAAAACAGATACAATTATGCAACTAGAAAGCTGAGTAGTTGCAGAAAGACCAACCCCCCCAAAAAACAAAACAAGCATACAGCAACAGTTTAGCCAGTTTTAATAGATTTAAACAAGATTGGAAAAAAGTACAAAAGTGATCCTGAACGCCACAGTATGAAACCAGCCCAGAATGTAGTGGTGGGTGTGTTCCTTTTAAAAGCATTTTCTACAGACATGTTAAATTCAACTGGCCTCACCATACACATACTTTAATCACTAAAACAGGTACAAGCAATAGTTTAAATACAATGGCTGACCCCGGTAATACATTTACAAGTGATTCTTAAAAAAACAAAAGTTAAAAGGGGGGCATGGAAGAGGTCTGACCACAATGCCATCCGGTATCTGGCAGTAAAATCATGCAGTTACAATCGTTCCACTAAAGTGAACCGACGACGCACTACAGCTGTCACACAGTGAGAAAGAGGCAGCCCAGAGACGTCGATCAGACAGCTGTTCAGAGTGCTCATTGGTTGCTGCCGAGTCGGTAACGAGGTCTCGACTGCTGAGAAGCAGTTCACTGGTGACCCATCTGGCATTTGCATACGAGCTCTGTTAACGAGAGCATGTCTTCCACAGTCGCATCCATTTAGAAAAATATAACTAATTGCTATTGAAGAAAACCCCCAAAATGTGGGATATTCTTAGTATGTTGTGAGGAAATAAAAAAAAAAAAAGCTAGAAATACAGTTGAATAAATAAATGCAAGACATCCATAAAATTCAAGTGGATGTGTCGAGCCACCAGAATGCTATCCACACAAGCACACCACGCCTTTATGTTTTGGCCCGGCAGTGTTGAAAAAGAGGCCTTCGTCCTCCACCACATCTAAAGTTGTATTCCATGATCCTGAGGGAAAGTCTCCGAAAAAATACCTAAAATATGTTGACATTTAGAGAAAGGTTTCTTCGATTTAACAACTGATTTCCATGTACAACATGGTTTCTGGCTTGGTCAATTAAGCAGTAATTGATGTAGATGGCAATGAGGAAACAGGAGAGACTTTCACAGTGTTGCAAACATGAAGCCGCTCTGAGTTGTTGCCCATTGGCCAGCCCACTGTTAGGGCAACAGCAGAGAACTCCCTGTCCGGTCAAACTTTTTGCCCTTTGAAAGGGCGGCAACTTGTTTCATCAGCTCCCTGTTCTTGGCCTGCGGAAACAGATCGTGAACCGTGTTAGAGGTTTGACGTCGAACTCTTCTGGACAGAAGGTGAAACATCTTCAAGAACCAGGAATTACACCAGAATACTTTAATGCAAACATTAAGCTTGACTCCACGTTATATGTATTGCAGCAAATGTACAAGCTGACTTCATTTTTAAAACATTTACTTCCTAAATCATTTTTTATATTTATCTCATGCTACAGGATTATATTAAAATGCCAAGACTTTACTGATGAGCCCAGCATAAGGAGAACATCAGCGCTGCGCAAAAGTGAACACCAGTTTGATAGGAAACTTGTCACGCTGAAACTCGCAGTGTATCCATGGAAACAGAGTGGAACTGCGTACCAAGACAAATCATTTGCATTGCCTTTTACACTTCTAGTAAACTTTAATACAAATAATTGTGTTATTGGGTGCAACAATATTGTCCAGGTTGCTGTATGCATGACATTCTTATCATACAAGTGTAAAAATCTGACAAGAGAATCAGATGTTTCTCACATTTGCCAGTTGTGGCTTTTCAAGATGCAAAATGACCAGTCAACAGCTAGTAATGATATTACCACACATTCTTGTACTGTGCACATCTGAATGAATAAAACTGACACAACACAGACAGGTTACAAGCTTTATTGCTTAAAGAGAAGCTGAAAACTATGAAGGCATGCACAAATCGTTTCACAAAATATTTCGAGCAAATAGCTTAAAGCAGCCAAATGTGATGCCTAAAACAACTCAGCAAATTGAGCATTTTAATGCAGGGCCATTTAAAACATATGCAGTAATCCTACCTGTTGCTGCTCCATTGCCTCTTTGTGCGCCTTCTCCATTTGGTTCATCTTCACTCTCATGTTTGATTCCTGGTACTGAAAGTCCGCTTTAATTTCTGTGAGCTGGAGGAGAATTCATCATTCAATCAAAATGTCCTTCAAAAGTAACCCACACATGTGCAGCTTTGATTCAGTAGTGCTGGAACAAATCTGACAGCCCACCTTTCGGTCTTTCTCAAGAATGGTCTGATCTCTCTGCTGCAAAAGTCTCTTCAGGGACATCACTTCCTCTTTGAGCTGGCTGATGAGGATGAAGTTGTCCGTTCCACCAGAATCCATGGACTGGGTGATGGAACTACTGTTGGGATGATGATAATGATGATGATAATAATGATAATGATAATAATAATAATAATAATAAGCATGAAGTCAATACAGAGATGTTCATCAAAAGTTGCAAAAACTATCTGAGCAGTTTTATGCCAAAAGATCAAGTTCTCAACAGCAGCAGGACCTGCTTCAAGAGTGCAGGAACTTTTCCATAGCTCCCAGAACTATTCAAGTCCTTTTTCGTGAGTGTCTGCACTGTGGGAACTGTGACTTAAGTCACTCATATTTAAGAGTAGAAGTTTCCCCATCATGACAGGAACAATTTAACTGTTCAGGTGTTGGTCCAACCAACATGACTGCACATGAATTAGTTGAACATTCAAAACCAATGCCAGAACCCCCCATTGCAAAAAATAGGAGAAAAAAAAAAAAAACAAAAGCCAATAACCGGTAAACAAAAAAACCTCTAAATAAATATAAGTGGAATGAAGGCAACAGTGGATCCTAGCTGTTATTGAGTTGATATACAAGGAAGGAATTTCTACATATTATCTACCATCCACAAGCTGGTTGTCACATCACTTCAGTGTTCTTATGATGCTCAGGGGAGAAATACTGGTATGAACGCATGTAGTCATTCAGGGATCTCAACTCCCCACAACCCCCAGAGGACCATAGTACTGCTGAAAATGTGCATCATCATACCTGTCCCCGTTGGATGGCTTCATCTCCAATTTTGGTTTTTTCTTTGGAGTCTCCTTCTGGATTGAAGATGATTTATGGCTGCAAAGCAAATCAAGACTGAAGTAAAAAAATGTGGGCAGAAAAACCACCTAAATAATTTGCCACGTCCATCATGCAAATTAAACAAGGTGATCTGTACCTCTGCTTCCACAGTCCCGGGTCCTGCTCAGGACTCAAGCTGCCGCTCAGCCTGTGAAAGATGGGCAAACTTAATGGTCCACATTTATTAGGTGCCTTTTAACTGTAAATAAATGATCAATGTCATTGGGGGGGGGGGGGGGGGGGGGGGGGGGTTTGCTGATTTGCCCAAACACACTTTAGGAGAAGTTGAGGCTCCAATATCAATCTTCTGATTCAAAGACGACTCGAGTCAAATCAACACAAGTACAACTATAAGTGCATCAGGAGCATGGCAGAGGTGGCACAATAGGGGACGTACTTGTGGTGAGAACTGCTGTGTCTGTGTTGGTGGTGGTGATGGTGATGATGATGGTGGTGAGATCTGGAATGGTGGTCTTTCTCGTTCAGAGATGAAGAGTTGGAAGATCCGAAGCCCTTCCTCTGTTCCTTTGTCTTCTGCAGGACACGGCGGTAGGACAGAGTACAGAGCCAGCACAAAAGCTTTCCATCCACCTGTGACACGCACATAAAAAAAAAAAAGGGAGTTCGTAAAACTATCAACTCTTCTGCTCGGACTACTTCTGTGACAGGATTATACCTTTCTTCTGCCCTCCTCTTTACGGTCAAACGCGCATTGCTGTTTGCACTGCTCACAAGTCTGTGGAGGTCCATATTTCTTTTCTGAATTAGTGCAACGCTGGCACTTTGTCCCGATAAAAGCAGCAATGATGTTACAGTACTGGCAGGGTTTTGGCTGTGGAAGGAAAAAAAAAAAGAAAAAAGAAAACAATTTAAAATTAATCTCCAAAAGTTCAATATGCTAAGCAAAGTTTGAAATTGTTTTTTTAATAACCTCCAAAATCAAACACGACAACTTCACAGCAATTCGTGACCATGGAGCCAGAAGACAAAAGAGATGTTAAAAAGAAAACTTTGGAGAAATCTACTCACTGTTCCAAACTGTTTGACATTCTGGGCACATTTCTTGCAGATTGTATTTGTTTTACTGTAAAAAAGTAAACAGAAGTTTACAACAACTTCAAAATTGAGCATGAAGGTTTTTGTAAATATGGAAATTTTAATTCTGGGAACACTTCGCACCTCTCCTGCTGAAACTCCGATCGGCAGTATGTACACTTCACTATTGGGTGAGCGATGCGACATTCCTGGAACCAAAACAAAGAAATATCAGTGTTTTGATGTCCTCTAACAAAACATAACTAAATAAAATTCTGAGGGACGTGTCTGAGACAAGACTTGCTTGGGTGTGTACGGTGTAAAACTTCTGGGTTACAGCTATTGAGGAAAAAAAAAAAAAAAAATGCCTACCATCTTTTCTGCTCTGCTTCTTCAGTTAAGACATTAAATTATCAAATCAAGGATGTTTAGCTCCTCTAATTTTCACACGCCAATAGAAACTATTCAAACATCTGGCAGCATTTTTGGTGTTCAACCAATGACAGACTTTATCATTTCAAAATAAAAATTCTCCAACTGATCTAATGATGACAACTGTAAAGGATGGAGGACAGTCAAAGAAAGAACACATTTTCCTTGAGGATTACGGCTCTGAGGTTGATTTTCTTCATGAAAGCGGTTTGTGTCTCACGAGAAAGTGCAGTTCCTCTTTAAAAAAAAAATCTATGCAAGAGCAACATGTTGGCAAATATGTACAGTGTCAGTATAATGAGACTGTAATTGGTCAGAAGGCCGTACATATGCATCATGTGTTGAGTGGTAAACCCAGTGCGGCTTTAGTGATCAGAGTGGTCTAAACCCGTTCACACGGCCGGTTCCCAACTCGTTACGTAACCCGAGCCTACCGACCCGCTGCTCGTCGTAACACCGTGTCCCTGAGGCGGCAGCGGCTCTCGCGCCTGTCTGCACGCCTTCGGGTCGTATTTGTTTGCGTCTTGTCAACAGCCAGCCCTGGCTCTCGCACACTCCCAACCTTGCACAGCTGCTGGCCCTGCGACAGCTCCTCGAAGGGGTACCGCTGGTTACACTTCGTGCAGGCGTACAGAGCCGACGTTGCCATACTCGGCCAACTGAAGCCACCGAGCTGCGAGAGGACGGCAGGAGTACAAGAGTCCCGCTGCAAACGGAACGGATTAACGGCGCTGTTCACTCCGAAGAGCCGGGAGCTCGCGGTGCCTGCGTCCGGCGCCAATCGGAGCTAACTCGGGCTATTTACTGGCACACCGATAGCTTAGCTGGAGGCAGCAGGCGAAGAACAATAAACTCCAAATATCCCTTATCTCTTACAGTCGTCTACGGCGGCAACGACATTGAACCGGCGATTGGCCGCGTCGCCGCAAAGACAAGCCTTTCCTAACAGTTTTCCTGCGAGATTAAGTCCGCGTTGCTCTCGCGGAGAAAGGTTTTTCCTTCTGTTTTCCTTCTCCTCTCTTTTTGTATCAACTAGCCGTCATGCAGCCGGAAGCTACGGACAACTCCCGAAGAAGAAAGACGACCTATCGCGACACGACGTCCGTCCGCGGGATCTCAGTTTCAAACGCTGCGAGCCAATCGGATGTCGAGTTTCAGCCAACTGCTCCTCAAGTCGGATCATTAGTTCAACCACCACTTTGAGAAGTGTGAAACAGCCACGATGTAAAAAACGGTTCGTACGGTCGTTTTATCCCTACCACACGATGACCACTTTATCTTGTAGTTATCATGTCCTTAAGTCAAACTATTTGCTTCCAAAGGTGACACCACGGAATGAGCCGTTGAGCTGGAGTCAGACCTGTGAACTGTACCTGCGTCTCTGCTCGTGCGTTTGTGTCCAGTGTAGTTTGTTGACGTGGTTCCGTTCAGACCTGCTCCCAGAAATTAAACAGTGAAACATGTTCCAAGTGGAGTAAATAAGGCTTTCAGGAGTGATTGTTCCTCAGTTCTGCTCAAAATAGGTGATCCCAGAACACACGATCCAATCTTCTGTAATCATCGTTGAAAGCCATTTGAAGCATTTTTCTTAGAAAACCTGGGGAAAATTAATGCCAATAGCCCCTTTTTTAAAATTAGGCTGAATTTTGTCTATACAACCCAGGAACTAAGTGTGTATTGTAAACAGGAAACAGATGAATTTTTCAGGGTCACTGGAGTGTGGGGCCTCTCCTAGCTCTCACTGAGCAAAAAGCGGCGTATACCAAGGACTTTCATTATTCCACCACAGCTCCACACAGAGACAAATGACACAGACAACTAATTGACAATATGACTGATTTAAAATCACCAATAACCCAATGTGCAACGTTTTGGGCCGTGGAAGGGAAGAGAAAACACAGGAAAAGCAGAAGACCCCATCATGGATGCGTTCCAGGATCTCCTCACTGTTACGCAATTCAATTAAATTCAATTCAATTTTATTTTTACAGCGTCTATTACAACACAAGTTGTCTCTAGGCGCTTTCCAGAGAACCAGAACATGACCCCCGAACAATTATTACATAAACAACGGCAGGAAAAAAACTCCCCTAGTGGAAGAAAAACCTTAAACCAAACAGTGGCAAGAAAAACTTCCCTTTAAGAGGGAAGAAACTTCAGATCAGGATCAGGACTTAATATAACATAAGGGGGGACCCTCCTACCGAAGGCCAGCCGGGTGGAACAGGAAGAGAAGAGAGACATAGACACACCGTCAAAGATACAAGACAGGATACATTAGTATAATTATCCATCGACAGCAGAACTAAGACTTCTATGTGTATATGACTAGTTGGTGATCCACATGTTGGCGTCCCCCTGCAGCAGGTCTACAGCAGCAGATCCAGGATGAAGCTGTGTTGAAGACCAGCTGCTCCAGTCTGGTCCTGCAGCTGCAGCTGTGACTACTGGTCCTAACACACTAAAGTTTACACCAACTATATGCAACAGTACTAACCATTAAGACACTTTTCAGTCTTAAAAAAACCCAGATAATTAATTCTGGGAAAAAGGAATTTGTAAAGGGCTGAATGTGATGTTCACTAGAAATGAGGCATTTTCAATATCCAACTGCAAAATAAAAAATAAATAAATAAAATAAATCACTATTTGAAGCTAGACACAGTCCACTCTAAGGCAATTAAGGTTTCTCACTGTCTTTTTTAAAGACATCTATAACACCAGACACTTAAGCAATAAAATATAAAATAACCATGTTTTTTGTAAGGTTCTTTGTGTGGCTCCTTGACAGATTGGTGTCCTGATGAGGGTCTACCCACTATGAACCCTTGCTAGATCAGTGGCACTATTACACTTGTATAATCATCCTGTTCTCCATCCTAGACCAAACTGCCCCACTTTAAATCAGGAAACAAAAATGGTTCCCCTTGGATCAATGATCATATTCAAGCCCTTAGAAGACTACAAAATATGAGCGTTGATTGAAGGCCCACAAATATGAGGAAGCACATAATTTACCTAAGAATCAATGCTAATTTATCAGCAAGCAGTTCAAGATGCAAGTGTAGCCTTTTTTGCTTCAATTCAGTAACAATTACAATCCTAGAATAGTAGTTAACACTATTATAAATGGTTCCCCGTGATTTAAGAATCTGATACTGAGCTGCCAGAAAAATTCCTGATTCCTTTTACAACTAAGTGGAAAGTATCAGAACCCAAATCCAACCTGATTATTGTGACATTTCTATTCCTCATCTTAATTCTGCCATTTTCACACAGTTTCCACAAATCTCCCTTTCAGTATTAGAGCGTACAGTATCCCATATGACACCCTCCTCCTGGACTTTGGATATTGTTCCCACTCTGCTGATAAATAGCATTCCCCACAGTTGGTCCTATTATCTTAAATATGTTTAATTTCAATCTGGCCTCTGGATCTTTTGAAGACAGTTTTAAGCATACAGTTGTGGACCCACTGCTAAAGAGACTCCACATATTTAATGAACAATAGACTAATCTCTAAGCTCTCATTTTTATGTAAAGCTTTAGAGAAGGTGATCTGTGCCCTGTTGATATAATTTATGAAAGAAAACAGTATTTTCAATAGTATTCAGTCTTTGTTAAGAGCACTCCATAGCACAAAGACAGCTCTTGTTAAGGTGACCATTGACTTACTGCTAACTCCAGATGGAGATGATTGTTCAGTTTTGAGTCTTTTAGAATTAAGTGCCACCTTTGATACTGTTGACTACAACATCCTCTTCCATTGTTTGGAGACCTGGATTATAATTAAGAGTTCAGCTCTCAGCTTATAACCTTCATTTCTTTCTTAAAAAAACAAACAAAAAACTTTTCAGTCAATCTGAATAATTTTATCTCCTGAGTTTCTCAGCTCAGTTGTGGTGTGCCACAAGGCTCAGTACTTGGGCCCTTTCTGTTCTCCATTAACATGCTTTCTCCGGGCCAACTTTCTCAGGACCATAACGTAATTGTTATACTGATGATGTTCAGCTGTCCATGCCCATAAAACCCACAGATCCTAGCACCTTTGCACATCTCACAGCTTGTTTCTACGACATTAAATCCTGGATAGCCCAACATTTTCTGAATTTCAATGAAAAAAAAAAAAAAAAAAAAAAAATCACAGGTCATTCTTTTTTTGTCAACTGCTGGAAATCTTGGAGTAAAATTTGACTTTAATCTTGGTTTTGCTGCTCAGGTTAAACATGTACTTCAGCTTTTTTTTTTTTTTTTTTTCTAAAAATCACATTATTTCTTTCAGTTGCTGACTTACAAAAGATTAGGTCTACTCTCACTTGAACTACTCTAACTCACTGTACTCAAGAATCAGTCGGGGTTCCCTCCGTTGCCTCCAGTTCATTGAAAATGTTGTAGAAAGACACAAAAAAACATGAGTTAATCTCCCCTGAACGTGCTACCCTTCATTGGCTTCCTGTTAGATTTCACTTCGATTCCAAAATCCTACAGTCTTGTCCCAATTTATATCTCAGACCTGTTGACATGTGGCTTCCCGACATCTGAAATCCCCAGAAAATTTCTTTTTAACTATCCTCATATTACATTTTGTCACAAGGGGAGATAGGGCTTTTTCCATTAGAGCCCTATCTCCTTTTATGGGAGAGAAAAAAAAAAATAAAAAAAAATAAACAAAACTACATAAATGTGTTAGAACCTTTATTAAATATTTTAATACAGTCTTAACATTAGAAAGTACAATTGTTGTCTATAGTAAATCAGTTTCCAAATTCAAGTCTTGAAGTGGGATAGCACAGGTAGTCTCGCTTTAACTAAATGGAAGCATTTGACTTTAATAGTGTAAATATAGCGTGATTGTACACAGATGTACGTGTACAAATAAGAGTAGACACAGGAACTGAATACAAAAGTCATAGGAATAATGAGCATTAGTGGCTATAGGGCACCAAAAAATATAAAAGTGATATCATGGTCCAGTATTTGACTGCATTATAAACATAGTTAATTCCTGGTTTCATCTTTCTTAAATGATTATGAAAGGCACTCGTTATCTTGCATTTAACAGCAAGATCATAAGCATAACTAGACATAATGGCAGTGCCAGCTATCATTTGAAATATTAACAGTTAAATGGAGGGAGGGTGCTGTTTTCACACCAATATAGCCAAATATATTGCATCATTGAGGTCGAGGAGCATGTTTCATGCAAGTTTTCACATGTGCAGAGAAGATGCTAGAGTCCATCAGTGTACTTATTAACATTGCAAACAATATACACTGTCCTTTTGTCATTTTCCTCAAATATTCAGAACAGGCACTCATTAAGATTTATTAAATCATTAGTGTTACCACCCATTCTATTGCTTATGAAACTAGTTGTAAAATGCAGCATCAAGAATGTAAACAAAATAAGAAAAGATAAAAAGCAAAACAAAACTAAATTATTGGCGCAAACAAACTTTTGCATTTTTCTGCAGCTCATTAGTGTTGCACAGGGAAAATTCTAATCATGAGATTAGAACGTAAGAAACAGAATGTTTAAGAGTTATAAATACACTTGTAAATGATAATAAATAATTTACGCTACTTAGAAAAATTTAACTTACAAAGCTTCAATCATTTGGTGAAAGGAATGTCATACGTGACAAATTACGATTCCTAAATTGGATCATTTTCACTATTGGAGGAAGTCAACGTTGCAGTCTTTTAGTAACGGCATCAAAATAATTAACAACTACCAACAAATTGACTTAATTTCTAATCTTCATTCTTTCTGTTTTAGTACTATGCAGCTCCAAATTGTTTTTTCTAGATCTGTATTTCTTTGAAGTGACTATGAATGAATGGAGTGAGTGTTTCTAGGAAACGTAAAAGGCATAAACATTTAACCAGAGTAATAGTTACTGTATTTGAACAAACACTAGTTGTAGGTAAAGGAGGCTACACTGTGCTCACTTTGATTATACGTCTTCTCAAGTCTCACCTATGAGGAGGAGTAGCGTATGGCTGTAGTCCCGTGTTTTCCTAAAAAGATAACACTGGCTGTGTTGCCGGCAGACTCTACATGGCTTCTGAGAAATGGAAATGCAATGCACTGCTTTTTCACACTTTTGCTCGTAGTGTATCAAAAGTCGCAAGCCACCTAAAGAAGCAGTTTGGTAAACGGGTCCCTCACGGCTTCTGGTGTGGCCTTCATGACTGCTACTGCATGGCACCCTCTCACATGTAGGTCTCCTCTGCTTCTGTGATGGTCACAAGCGTCACGTTGTGTCAAACGAAGGTCTGCACCGGAGTGATGGAGCGTGTCGGGGAACTTGCCCGCTCAGAGGAGGAGGAAACCGAGCGATTTGTTACCTCCCGCTGCAACTCGTCAACTCTTTTCTGCAGCTCGGCACGCTTTGCCAATAGCTCCTTGTAGCGCTGGTGAATAGGTTCCTTGGACGAGAAAGCAAAGGGGGAACGTGTAATGCTCAAGAGAAGAAGTACTGGTGTCAGACAGTGAAGTAAACAAGAAGCAGGTTTCATAACATACCTGAGGTCTCATGCGAGGGTTCCAGCGGATGTAGTAGCCAACCCAAAGCTCCAGGTGGCGCAAACTGACTACTGGGAAAAGCACATGGTTGGAGTAGTTCACATACAAAGGATTGGTAAACTCCTCCAGCTGGCTGTTAATATAGGCCCACAGCGAGATTGTCCTCTTGGGAATTTCCTGTGAAATAAAAGGGTAAATGTGTTAAATGTGCTTGATTTTTTTGCTTGAATCTCTGTTGCATGCCCCCTTTCTTCATTTTAGGACACCATGTAAACGCTCTTACCTCCTTCAACCGTTGCTGTTCGCTGTTACACAGGAAAGTTCCAAACAGGCAGCTATACAGGTGATCCAGGATGGTTACCAGGAAGTATTCATTGAACTCAAAAGCTGCAGGAAACTTGCATTAAAAAAACAGCTTGGTTATCATCTTTCATAGTTTCTTTTTTTTAAAGACACATTCTCAGACCTGACCTAAAAACGCGCTGCTTACCTGGCGAGTCAACTGCCAGACACAGTCAATGAACTGAATAAACACAGGTGAACGGTCTGCATCCGTGTGGTTTTTATCACCATGGCCGATGCGCTGAGAGAATCGGAGGGAACATTTGTCATGCAATTGCGCCCAGAAATGCCTCACGACATTATGCAGAGGTTTACAAATGGCAAAGGGGACAAGACTCTTCCCTTACCAGCTGGAAGCGATGCCCGAAACTGAGCCACTCTTTCTCGAGCAGCACTTCGAAGCCGCGAATGGTGCGGTAGTAACCATCCAGCATCAGCATGGACAAGGAGGTGAGCTGAGCTGTGCGGTCCCAGCCATCACTGCAGTGCACCACCACCGACGTTTTCCCCGATTCCACTTTGTCGGCAATCCTGAGTGCTCCTGCCAGGATTAACTACAATCACATCGCTATTAGACACACGGCATGGACAAGACTATTGGTGACCACTGGTCTTCATTCTTCCATCAATCTTATCTGCTCACCTTGATGTGCTCAAGCCAATGAGTGGCCTCCAGGTTGGAAAGCCAGTGGGAATCCTCAATATTGGGGTAGACCACGTCCTTCAGTTTGCGGAGAGACTCTCTCATCACATGGATATTGTGAATGTCCAAGAACACAAGCTCAGCGTTTTGATATGCATCTTCACTTTCGTATCCACCGCCTTTCATCTGTGGAAAACAACGCACTGATGTAAAAGATCAGCTGGGCATGGATCAACTAAACAGCTCCGTGTCCTGAAGTGACATTAAATTACAACTTCTAAACATTTTCCTGCCTAATAACAGGTCCCAGGTACGAACCTGCATAAACTTTACTCTGCTTCTTACTTATATTTTCCATTTTCTGTAAAGGTTCGTACGAAAGACCCTGGAATAATTACATTTTCTGGCTCTTTTCAGAGCCCAAAAAGTGACGTCTTGGTCTTACAGGTGTTGAAATGATCCAGTTAACCTGGCTTCATGTCATAACTTAAAACACTTCCACTCCAAAGTTTAAAAAGATGATAACACTTCACATGTGATGTAATTTCTTCAACTTGTGAGAACAAATGCAACACTAAGAATGTGTCACTTTTTCCATGTGCTCACCAGTTCAACTGTTTGCTGTCTGCTTAGACATCAATTACATCCTTTTTTTAAAAAGATTAGAAAACTCAACCTTGTTGGCAGCAGCGTTGACGCTGGGTCTGGCATCGAAAATGAAGAGTTTGTGGGACTGAGCATTGGCATCCATGACCGCCTGCAGGTATTTCTCATCCTCTTTGCTGCGCTTGCCGTTCACCCCAGCCATTGGCTGACTGCAGCGCGTCACTGTAGCCTGGCTCTCTGGATGGATCCATGACAGCACCTGCACACAGTGTAAGAGAACTGTAGCGCAGCATGACGCACAGCAGCGTATAAATCCGTTAAAGCTGTGGAACAGTTACTCACAGGTATTCTTCCCTTTGCACGAAAAGCGGCCACTCTCTTCAGCTCTTCATCCGGTATGTTGACAGGCACGGCCAGAGTAGATGGGTAGGTGTCGCACAGCTCGTAGTGATCATTTACTTTCGTTAACCTCCAACTTTCATTGGGTATACCCTTGACAAAAATAAAACAACACACCAGTGTCTGCTGTAAACAACCTTCCTTCCACATATTCTAGCAAGATATATGGACCGTGTCCCTGGAAGTACCTGTCTTTTGTACTCTGCGACAGGATCATACACTTTCCATCCATTTTCAGGAAAGACTTGACCATATTCAAAGGCAAATATTTGCTACGGAGAAGAAGTGAATCAGTTAGTGGGCCACGCTGCTGTACAGTGACGGCGCTAGTGTGACTGAGAAACACTTACCAGCCCATTGGAAACAGGAAACGCAAATTTCATCAACACTTCAAAAATTGACTTCCTGAGGGTGTCCTCCAGCTGTTTGTGTGCAAATCTGAGGTTTCGCATATCCTGCAAGAAAGCAGAGCAGCAAGTCATGGTCAAACCCTGCCAGAACCACCTTTATGCAAATACTTTCATAGCAGTAAAAGTTTACCGACTGAACTGAAATAGTTTGTTTTTTTTTTTCCCCCCAGAGGTTCCCAGTCTCTTAAATTAGTTATTTAAATTGAGTTCAGTTCATCTGTGTAGCATCAATTCAAATCAAAAGTGATGCCAGGGAACTTTAAGTAAACAAGTTAAATACAAGTACAATTAATTACATAAGTATTCAATCCAACTACAGTTCAATGACGTCTTGTTCCTTGTAATGTGTTTATAAATTAACTCATTCCAGTTCATTATTACTGTATTCATATCATTTCTATTAACATTTTTCACACACCTCTTTATCTTAACCTCTACCATCAATTATCTGCGTTTCCATTTTACATCTATAATCGCTAAACAGTCAACCTGTGTAATTATTATTAATCACTTTCACAGCTTGCTCACCTTGCAGACTAACCCATAGGACACATCACAGCGGTTTGTGACGTTTCCGATTTTTTCCACTCGACTCACCACCCCAAGAGGCAAATCCAACACAAATCCAGGCTCCTAGAAACCAAAAATAAATGAGCAAAATATCCCTCAAAATAATTAAAGTTGTCGTTTTGTGGTGTAATATTCATTACTCATACCCTGTCCATGGATTTGAAGAAAAGCCTGTAGTTGGTAACCGTCACTGTTCCCCTCAGTGCTCCGGTGAAGGGGCAGAAGTAGGTGACATCTTGTGCTAAACAACAATAAAGGAAAAACATGAATTCAGTTCATATTTGTACTATAGCTACAATTTTGGTAAAAAAATCTGCTTGTGTGGGCTGTCCTGAGTTGAGCTGTGAAAGCAGCGAGACAAAAAGATAATATTACCCATATCCTGCACAGCTTCATTTGGAATTAGCTGTGGCTCTTCTTTGTCTGAATCTCTGTGCACCTTCTGGAAACATCACAAACAAATTCAGAAATTCACAGCAGTCACTCCACCTTGTGTATATTTCAAATATAACCATGTACCATGAATGCATAGGTTAGTATACCTTGCCGGTGGTTTTAGGCCTGACCTGAGGCATGCATAAATGAGGAGAGTCATGCTTTGGTTATCAAAAAATATCTTAATGCATGCAGAGAATATTTTTGAGGATATTTTTAAAAATTGTATGCAGGCTACCAACCCTGGGCTCTGGAGAAAACTCTGCAGAGGTTGACACGGAGTCGGAAGACAAAGCAGAGGCCGGTTTGGCCTGGGCGGACCGATCAGAGCGGGATGTGGAAGTGCTGACGAGAACATGACAAAGATGGAAGATGTAAAAACCCCAAGCCGCTGCAGGGTGGTGCTCAACAAATATCCATCCACCAGCTAAAAGACAGTTCTCTAAAACTGATCGCATCAGAGGCCTCCTGCAGACTTGGCACTAATGTGAGAGATTTTTATTTCAATATTATAATTAATGTCACTGACAAACTATAAACAATCATCATCCAGCTGAGAAGTCCCCAAACATGTTGATTGTGTTCATGTCTGCTTTCTTCAGGAATCCTAATAAGTAATAAAACGTATTTTCAATAAGGAAAAATAAGTTAGTTATCCCATTTACTTCCCACTGGCTGGCCAGACAGCTTGACAGGACATGTCCTGGATCAGTGGATTAGTGGTGTGGTGGTGTGGTGCCTGAATCCTGAATCTGAAGAGCAGTAGCCCACTTGCAGAGCCAGCCTCCTGCTGCCCGGGCTCCGCGCCGGCTGTGGAGGAGGACGGCCGCTGAAACGAACCTCTGCAGGAGCCACCGCGCCGCAGCGTTTCTAACCCGACTGGTTTCTGTCTCCGGTCACGTCTGTTCGTGTCACAACCAGGACTCCGGGTGTTACAGGGCCGTCACTGGGATCGCGCACGTTAAACCCGACTTCTAAGGTCGTGTGATGAACCGTGCAGCGGTTCCTCGGCGTGCAGCGGGTCGAGGAGGCTGAAGCTCACCTGGACAATGAATCGACGCTTGGCTGTCGGGAGGACGGCTTCGACCCCAGACTGTCGATACTCCCACTCTTCTCCATGGTCTCCCGGTTCAAATGTTTGGAGGACTGGTGGCGCTAACCCCGACTGGACGACGCTCGGAGTCGAGTGTTTCCACTTAGGACTGATTTTTAAATCCTCTTTCTAAGTAAAACCAATCCCCGAAAACAAAAGGAAGCTGCCATCTTTTCCCAGAAGCCTCCCAGTCCCAGTTAACCGGAGGTGGCGCCCTCTGCCGGCTGCCTGGGGCACTTGCAGAATGTCCGCACAGATATCAGTATTTAAAGAAAAGAAAATATACGTTGCAATACTGTACCGTCTTTGCTGCCTTGCCAACAAGTTAGGGATGCACGGAGGTTTTAATTCAGTATCTCAGATTTCCTGACATTTTCCCATCCGCTTCATACAAACATACAAAGTGGAGTTGCAGTAAAATATGATTAACGATACAATAGACAGTCTTTGCTCCTCCTTATGTACGGTTGGTCATTGTGACCAAATTTACCATGTTCCTTCTTTTAACTAACCACTAAAAAAGCAATTTCTTTGTCCACGTTTTAATTGCAAACTTCATCTGAATCCAAAGCTGTGGGTTTTGTAAAAAGATGCTTCATTTCTAGACAGCAGCCTCTCAGTTAATAAAGAACTGAACTTCACTTGTGACACCGGTGATCCAGAAGGTCCCAGTTCACACAACTCTGTACCTTCGTTGTTCTCGTCTATCTGATCTCATCTCAAATGAAAGGAATCATTTTTCAGACTTTTTTTTTTATCTCCAAAAAACACAGGCACTCTTATTCTTATTGCAATGAGTTCTTTGGGTTTTCCCCAACTCAGCTATGCATTAGTTTTCCCAATTAATCACAGGTCACATGACAGTTCAAAACTCCTTGTTTCCTTCACATGAAGTGGTTGTGAACTTCCATTAGGAAACTACATAAACGTAAACTTTCAAAAAGACAAATAAATAAATCTCTGTGAGCCAAGTCATTGTTTATTGAAATTAAAGATGAAGAAATGTTGAATCACATTTATAAAAGTGAATTCAAATTTTAACTAAAAAGATCAAACTTATTAATCATTTATACACAGAAATTAACCCAGTTGTCTGTACAATTAAAAAAAAAAAAAAAAAAAATCAAATGGATATGAAAGTTATTTGCCACATTTGGAACAGAGGGCAAAGGAAGTAGACCAAAAACTTAAAAAAATAAGGAGGAAAACATCAATGACAACAAAACAAAATATAAAGATAAAATAAACACACAAGTCTTTTACTTTACATATTTTTCCATAAATTTCTTGTGGAACTCTGAGCGCAGTGTGTCATTGACGAAACGTTTCTCCTTGCGAGCCTCGTCTACTCCTTTGGCGCAGTTTTTGAACACAACATCGTCATCCCACCTGGAACAATATTGTTGTATTAACATGGATCATTGGTGCAAACTGAGGTAAACCTTTTAATCTCACACAATCACGTGGTACACGTACAGTATCAGTGACACGTTTCGACACGCCGGTACTGTGTGCATGTCTCTTTATGCAACATACCTTCTCTTGACTCTAAATGCATTCTGAGTCTGGCTCTGCTGCTGTTGTCCCGCCAAATTAATCAATGGATTGCCACTCAAGATATTTTCCATTCGAATCCTCTCCTCTTCTGCCTTTTGTTCCCGCTCCTAAAATGGGAAGTGTAATAAATGCTCATACTCATGTAAAAAAGTACACTGAAGAAAAAAATAAATGTCACCTCAGAAATTAAAGAGAAGAAGAGTTTACCAATCAACACGACTTTCAGAAAATCAAGAAGGGATTTAGAGGACTTTTACGGTGAATGGGATTATATACAGGCGGGAAAAAAGAAGAGTTGGTGGATTTTGTTGTGGCTGGAGAGCGGCGGTATGAAGACCGAAAGACTGCGATGAACCAGAATCTGACTGCATACATAATGTAACCACCAAAGTCCCCGAACATCTTGTCAACTGACCATTAAAAACAGTCACCAAATACAGGAATACCTGAGAGATGTCAACCTGTGGCATTTGACTGAGTTTTTGTGAAATGCAGATTTAGTCTAGGAAGATCTATTGTTTTGCTGCCGACTTCACTCATGACGTTTTTGTGGTTAGATTCAGCTTCCTGATGCATCACCACTAGCTGATGGAACTGACAATCCAAATACCTAAATTTGCCAGGAATATCTCAATGAAAGCTACAGCCAATGACAGAGCAGGGCACTGTGTGAGCCGTCCATGAGAAAGGGAACACGGAGGGAGAAATCCGTAAAGCAAGAGGGAGATGCACACAACACACTGTGGGCAGCAGAGACTGATCAATCATATTATTGAACAGGAAAATGACTTCCTCTAAAGGGATGTGAGGTACTGACAGTAATACAGAAAGTGATTTGTTCAAGTTACTGCTGGTAAATGTGGTTCTAAAAGCTGTATGATCATGGCATTTACTTTTTACACTCAATGCTTCCACATTTTTGTTCTATAATATTAAGACTATATAATATGTGATGTTTTGATGCTCATCTGAGGCTGCATTTTCCTCAATTTAATATCTTATAAGTACCAGATGATCTTTTAATAAGTCCTGATGCATCAAACCTTGGAATGGAAAAAAAAATATTTACTTTGCGTTCTTGCTCTTCAGCCCGCTCTTTCTTTATCTTCTCAAGTTCAGCCAGGAGAGCTGCAGTGTCGTCATCGTCACTGTCCTCCTCAGAGTCCTCATCCTCATCATCCTAGCAGGAAAAAAATGCTCTATTAAGGAGTGTGCCTGAATAGGACTGTGTACCTCTTATGAGAAGATTTAATACTCCACTTGAAACAAGTTGCAATTATATATATATATATAAAAATAAATAAAATAGAATCTTAAATAGAGTTCCTCGTCTTAGTTTAACTTAATACAGTTCCTAACATTTGTATATTACTTTCCTACGAGAAATATACAAGCATTTTTACATTATTACTTTACAGTGCAGGAAAACATAGAAGAATCTAGTTGGTACATTTAAAAACAGATGTGTATGTATCACACCATCAAACCCATCACTCTGAACCACGCCGTAGATTTGTACGTCTGTAATTATGCTCGACCGTCTACTTGGAACGTTGTGTTCCACGTGTGCTTAAAATATCAAGTGTATTTATCTTGTGTGTTGTTGTTCTTGCTTGTGTCTTTGGTTCATTTAAGTAAATATTTGGTATGACTTGTGTCATACCACGAGTCATTGAAGCTACCGGTGTTACTGAATGCTCTACAAGCGCTGTCCTTCATAGTTCCTAAAGACATCTTACGGTGAGGTTTGATGGTTCATTGGTAAACCATGTCACAGTTGATCACCTGACTTTATTTATTTTGGATTTACCTGGTAAGCAAAGACTGTGGATGCAAACCCCGCTGTCAATGCTACAGTTTTCATTTGTTCAGAGTGAGCACTTACATCAGTGAGAGGGTCATCAGCATCAAGGTTGGCTGCTGGAATTTGATCAAGCCTGGGCCTCTTTGAAGAAGACGATGAAGATGATGTGGTGTGCTCTGGAGGGGCAATACCAATACAATACAATACTTAGTAACAGCTAATAGGAAAATATAACCATATAAAATTCATGGATACGTGACTGTACACAGGTCTGTATGCCTTTAAAACATAACAACATATGCTCCCATATAGACATAATCTCTTTCAAGGAAGGCCTTGCATATTTCAGCAAGACAATGCTAAACCACATACTGCATCCGGCTTTGCAGGAGAAGAGTTTGGTGCTGAACTGGCCTGCCTGCAGTCGCCGTCAGAAAATATTTGGTGCATCATGAAATAAAAATCCAGCAACTAAGGCCATAAACTGTTGAGCAGTTAGAATCCTGTTTTAGACAAGAATGGGACAACATTCCTCTCCTAAAATTCCAGCAACTGTTGACCTCACTTCCCAGACGTCTACAGACAGATGTTAAAAGAAGAGGGGATGCCACACAGTGGTTAACATCCCTTGTTCCAACTTTTTGGAGATGTGCTGTCGCCATCAAATCCAGAATGAGCTGATATTTTCCATAAAATGCTTCGGTTTCAACATCAGCTGAGATGTTTATGATCTACTGGGAATAACATTCGGGTTTATGAGAGCTACAATTATTGTATTCTGTTTTTAATTTACAGTTTACACAGCATCCCAACTTTGATGAAATTGGGGTTATATTTAACAATTTTGTTTTTTATATGCAGGTATTTTAAGGAGGTGAGACAAGATCAAAGGTCAATTATTTGTTTGTTGTACAATAATGTAAAGAGAAATGTCTCAAAGTAGTGCAAACCGCAGGTCTGAATCTGCAGAACGACCAACCTCTAGGTCCCCTCTCCCTGGTCTTCTCGCGCACGGCTACACGTTCCCTCTCCTCCAGCTCCCTGCGGAAGTCACGGGCACGCACCTCCTCGGGGGCATCCTGGGTAGGCTGCCTGAAGACAAAAAAGCATTTTCAGGAAAAAAAAAAAGATGCATAAATAAGAGGTTTCTACTGGAAGCTCATCCAGAAATTGTAATCCCTGGCATGCAGTATGGAAACCTTGTAAATGTTGTGGATTTGAAGTCGTGGCAAAAAAAAACAAACAAAAGAACTGTGTAGTTCTTTCATGAAACGGATGTGGTTTCTATGTATATAAACGTGTTTTGCAGCTTCACCAGCAAATACAGATTCAAGCTGGATCACGCGTTTGCTTGATCTACTTTGTTGAAACCCACAAACAGTTTCTTCTCACCTGTACTTGATCTTCGTGTGACCTGGAAGGTCTCGACTGGAATACTGCTTGGACAGGGCGCTTAGATCGCCTTCTCCTTTCCCTCTCCCTCCTCTTGCCGGCTCAAATGTTGGTCTCGCAGCTGTAGTCATCTTTGATGGCCAGCTTAAACAAGACGTAACAAGTTAAACTACGAGACACTTGCCTTCAAAACTTCGTTGTTAAGCTTGACAATAAGCAGTTCAGCTTATAGCGGATATATTTAACGGATATTGTTCCCAGAAGGGCCGTCAAACACAACCCAGGCGGCTCGGGACTGAGCTAACAAACTGCTAGCAGGCCAGGCTGGTCTAAAAACACCTTGGTGATATTCAGCGGACCGTGTGCCATCAATGGTTCAACACAAAATGTATAACAGCGCTGTTAAGTGATTTGTTGCAAAGTCTAAAATAACTGGCGTTTTATAAGAAAGTTTAACGCATCAATACTTACGAAACAGCTACCACACGAGAATAGGAGGACCCGGCGCTACGAGTTACGTCACTTCCGGTAAAGCTTAGAAACTTTGTATACAAATTTTATATATGCGTGTGTACGTTTTATATATATATATATATATATATATATATATATATATATATATATATATATATATATATATATATATATATATATATATATATATATATATATATATATATATATATATATATATATATATACACACACACACTTTTCTTTTGTCATTAACAATCATTTCTTTTTTTCCACATAATCATTAAAATATCTCCAAAGTGTATCAGAGAATCCACGTCAACTAATATTATTTAAAATGATAATCAACATCAGAGGTTTACGAAAAACCCTTTGATTTCACGTAGCATGCTGAAGGGGTATATATCAATAATACATTTTGCATTAAAGTTGAATGTTTATATATTGTCTTTCCTAACTTTGATTATTGCTCTGAGAGGTAGGCCTATCATAGTGGATGCTTGGATCTAAAATGTTATTAACCCAGTACACTAAGTTCATATGTGGTCTTGCCATTGCTAATGTTACAAAGGGTTGTGGCTGTGAATTTTGTATAATATTATGTTTATTACAGGATCATAGCAGGCCCACATTTGACTACCCTACCACCCTAATTACTAGGTACGTTCTCAAGATTGCAGTTTAGTCACATTTCTAAACAAGTTATGTCGTACAGATGTAGTACATACCTTTCATGTTGAGAAGGAAAGGGTTAACAAAAGAAAACAAACAAATTCTCATACATCTTATTTTTTAATTATTATTATTACAACCGTTTGCATATATATGGTGGGTTAGTGGCAAGGCTGGCAAAAGACACATTTTAAAAAAATATATATGCAATTTGATCTTGCAACAGATGTAGGTTTTCTGCTGCATATGTGAGAATGAAGGGGAAAGTGGCCTACACCAGCCCTCTGACAGTCTAATCTAACAAACTTTATTAGGACCTAACACAGATTCTGTCAGAGGACTAAAATCACACACAGCGAAGTACAGAAATAAAGGCAAAAACAGAAGATTGTGATTTATGTTGTGTGTGTTAATGACAACACATTAGTGTGTGTGTAGTGCAGTGTGGCGTGCGTGATGTTTTGTGTTTTTGTTGGATGTAATCTCTCGATTTGTGCAAGAGCTGACATGATCAGAGCTGAAGAGACACATAAAGCAGTGACGCTGACCTCCAACACGAGTTCAGCGACAACTCGCGACAAAACTTCGGGCCGAATCCCAATTGGTACTGGTGTGTTGGGTCAGTGTCACGGTCACAAAAAAGTTAGATCAAAGCAAAGCATGCACAGAGAGCACAATACTGCTGTGTAGCTTACTGCACTTTTTGGAAGTATTACATTTGATAGTTATGACTACAATCTCCTTTGCTATGAAACAAATAACACAGCCAAGAACAAAATGTACCCACTTTCTATTCTGTATGAGGACAAGATGCTAGTCTCTCTATGATGCTGTTATGTAGGAATACTAGGAATTACAGAATGTTGGCTGAGGTGCAAAGAGGTGAGGCAATAGAAGAGGTCCTACCGGATTCCAGTGTTTGTTCCTAAAAGTTTAAACCCCTTCCCTGATGACAAGCTATCCCAGTATAGAGACAGAAAGACAGAGTAAAAGAAAAACAGAAATGGAATAAATCCAAAGTGGAGTTTGGCCTGAACAAACTATTAAAACTAGTATTAAAATAAATTAAGTGTTATTGCACGCTTAAAAATTACTTTTTCATTGGATTTTAAAGGACTTTCCAAAACTTACCCTTGACAGAGGTGCCCCCAGGTTTGGTAATGGGACCCCTTTTCTTTCCAACAGGCCCAGTCATCTACCTGCATGGCTTTTTGTATCACTGCTATGTAGATGATACCCAACAGTGCCAATTATTCTCCCCAGATGATCCCACTGTCTTAGCAGGAATCTTGGTATCCCTCTCTAACATGCAACCTCCAAGCAAGACTCCTAATGACAGATCTTTTGGTCATTCCAAAACCAGTCCTCTTCACCTCATCTTCCAGCAAAGACTGCAAGAAACCTGGGTGCCATGATTGATGAGCAGTTGTCCCTCTCTGCTGCCATGCAGCATCTGTCTGTCAGTCATGGTGGTTTGTACTGCACAACATAAGAAAAATCAGGTCACACTTGACTCAGTATGCCACCCCAACTCTGGGAACGAGCCACTGTTAATGCTCGCCTCAACTACTGCTGTGCTTTTCTGGCAGGTCTCCCAGCATGCACAGCAAATCCTTATATTTGGTCCAGCACACGGCTGCGCCTCTAGTGTTTGACCATACACAAGGGACATGTCACTCTGCGACTCACTGACCGCCACTCACTAACCACGGCAGCCGGAATCAAATTCAGGTCGCCAGTGCTTCGCTGCAGAGTGACAGCAGGGTCTGCATCTAGGTATCTGAACTGAATCTCCACCGCCGTGCTCCTCTATACTGCCATCTCAGTGCACAAAGGACTCTTGTCTAGACTGTCATCATTTGTGGATCCACGATACTGGAAAAATACAGCCATATGCTGTCAGATCCGGAAGATTCTTCGCAACATTTAAACATCAATTTACTTCCCTGTAGATAATATAGTTAAAAATATGATTTACCTTCCCAACCTGTTGTATCAAGCCAAGCAGACTTTGGTTTTACTTGCCCACTATTGAGATTTATTGAGATCTAAATTCTGAAGTTTCAGCCATCATCTTGTTACAGTTTAGATAACGGACGCTTGTGAAAAGCTGAGAGTTGCCTCTCTTCTCAGAGACAGAGAACCCACAGACCCAATTGTGAATATTTCCGTTTGATAGGGATTCAGATGAAAAAGGACATCAGATTGTGCCAGTTTCACAGAAGAAAGCATTACTTTTCCCGTGAATAAGCTAAAAGCTAAAATGATGTTGAAAAGTTTGATAAGACAGATGCTTAAACTTTTGCATCCGGTTTCTCTTGATTGCTCACATTCTTTCAAATGGAACAGCAAGTTTGTCAAAGAATGCTTTTGTCAGAGCCACAAATAAAAGCTGAAGGGTTGTTAGAACATATTCAGCTGATTACAGGCAGGAATTTAGTTCTGGACACATTTATAGTTTGTTCCAGTCTCCAAGATTTGAGTTATGAGAAATAAAAATCCCATTGTGGGTTGATTTGAATAGCTTAAGGTTTTCATGCGGAATAGAAAACCAAGAAGAACAATGCAGGAAAAAACTATTTTCACATTCAGAGCTCAGGAAAGATCGGTTATGAAAACCATCCTTGGAATGTGACATTTCACAGCTTATCTAAGAGGAAACTTTAAAAACAGATCCACCTCTGCCTCTGATGCCAAAAAAAAAAAAAAAAAAAAAAAAAAAAAAAAAAAGCACCCCCTCCTCACACGATCAACCTGTGTAGCAGCATCTACATGCAAAGCTCTGCAGTAACAGGGGTGGGATCTAAAACGACATGGGGTGGAGGCTCGGGTTAAAAGATCTCTACCTGCATGCCTTCGTAAGGCCAAGCCGCAGAGGATTCTTGATGCGGTCTGATCTGACAGCGCTGACAACACAGCCGACTCAAGCAGGTGAGAGCAAAACACAGCACAAGAATGGACCTCACTCTTTACTGTTCACTGACTGGTATGCAAAAAAAAAAAAAAAGAGCTCATTACGAAGTCAGATTGCCTTCATTTGAAATGCATGACAAATTTGACTCAGTTAATTGGTGCTGGCAGATGTTCAGACAGATTCATTATAAGAGATTAAAAACTAAGTGCACATCAAAATGTTAACGGTGGGTTCAGAAAGAATACAGACAAGTACTACAAGACATGAAACTGTAAATAAAGAGCAGGTTAAGAATACGAAAGAGAGAGAATGAGCGGCGAATGTGGTGTACAGTGGATACTGACCACTGTTACATCAGTGGTACTAAGAAGGGACATTCTTATAGGTTTTATTTTAGAATAAATTTAGTCGGCAATCATGAGCGATTGTATATTAAATATGATTCAGCTGTAAACTATTGTTCATACTGGTTAATCAAAAAAATACTAAAATTTGACTTAAAAGACGCATTTTCATGCATAATGCAGTTTTCCAAGGTGTGATGCCGCCTGTCATACAGGCCTGGTGTCCGAAGTGCAGAAGGCAGGAAGAAAGAAACAGAAAAAACGAAAGAAAAAGATAAGGAAAGAAAGAACAAAAGAAAAGGATGAGGAAAGGCCGTGTAAAACAAGGAACTTACTCAACAGTTAAATATTTCTTCAGGTTGAACATCAGATAAAACACCATCATCATGTCAAAAGGTAAGCTGCATGATTTTTATGATTATAAAAGAATTATGATGAATATTTGAGTTTGAGCTTATTATTTGTGTAAAACACTGACAAAAGTTTATCTTGTAGACATTGGCAGAAGCCAGGTGTTGCATAACATCAGAGTACGGAAGGCACTGAAGGGCGATGGCAGCTGGATCAAAGGGTCAAAAAACGACAAGTTGAGTTGTTTTCATTTCAAACTAATAATTACGCTGTCCAGCGTTCCTGCGTCTGCAGCAGAGCTAAGCATTCATGTGCATCCTCAGAAATGAAGGTCCCAGTATGGGGCTGTCATCCGCTGTACTCAGATTTTTTTTCCTGAGTTTTTGGGAAGCAAATGTTGTAATAAATGTACCGAGTAATTACAACAACTTTTCCTGTCTTGCAGTACGACCCCTGAAGAGGAAGATAACCATGCTCCATTGAGAAAGAAGTCAAACGTCCTGTCGACAGCAAGGATATTTGAGTGAGTACTGCACTGTGTGAATCTACCGGTGAATACTAGTGCCAATTCTTTAGACTTCTGATGGCATGTGGTGATGAGAACATTACTTTAATTCATGCAGTGCATTAACGTTAGACCACTGCATATGAAATGGACAGCTGCTGAGTTCAGGAGGCGAAGTGGTCCATCCCATGGCGAGTTTTTAAATCACACACTGCTCCCAACATGTTCCTCACTTGTGGTTAAAAGTGTCTGCTAACTGAACAAAGCGTCAAGAGGCGTTGCTGAAGTCCTTGTTGATCTGATGAACAAGGTGGTGTCATTTCTACCAGTTGGGCTGAGATTGTACTTTGACACTGTTGCATCAGTGAGTGCTTACTAAAACTATTTCAGGCTTGCGGCACAACTCTCCATCTGTAAAATGAACATAACTGAACATTAACACCCCTCCAGCAGCTCTGCTCCATCCGTGAACACCTGCAGTGAAATGCCTAGTGACTTATACCAAAGACGTGGGCATTATAATGAACCCTCGCTGGAGCCTTTTCCCTCTAGGCAGACCTGTCTGCCCTTAATTCCCTCAGCAGATGATGTCTAATTAACATCTAAAATGAAAATATAGTATTTCAACAGCCTTGATCTTTTACTGATCATAGTATTTTAGTACTACACACTGTGAAGTCTTACCTTAAAAAGTTCAGATCTGTAATTGCATTCAATAAATTAAACAGAAAGGTCGACTTTGTGTTGACGGTAACAGAGGGCATATACTGGATAATAAAGTGTAAACTCTGTACGAGTGTTTGTGTGAACGGACTAATGAAAGTATACCATCACAGTCATTTTAGAAACAAGCAGAGGTTAATTTTATCATATTTATCGGGTAATAAAAGGAGTCTGTATTGCAATCACATTAGTAGGCGTGGCGACAGTGGTACAAGCCAAAGAAAAATGTGTACTGAATTAAGTTTTAAAAACATCTTTATTTAGGTTTTCTCCCTGAGATCGGTTCTTCTCTATGGCATTATCACACACAGTGGTTGAACTCATTTATACAAACACTCAACAGTAATAAAATGTTCACATTTGGCCAGAGCTGTATCATTTTGATACAAAATGCGTCTTCTACCGTCTAATGACAGAGACATATCTGAAAGGTCATCAGCACAAAATAGTGAACGTTTTACCTCTCAATAAGATTTTGTCAGGAAGAAAAGTTGTATCATGACACAGTATGATGTATTATCTAGTAGTCTGCGCTGTTGTATGAGGAAAGAGAACCAGAGGCGGTTCATGAGTGGACTGGCTGGGCCTCGTACTGAAGTTAGTCCAGTCCTGCACCGCGGCAGCGTGTTAGTGGCACATTCGCGTGGAAGGTTCAAGTAGGAAGGGGGATATCAGCAGCTCATGTCAAAACGTTAACACTTATCCAGCCACAAAGCCATCATCACAGCCACACACAGAGCAAGTGGAGCTGGGCTCAGGACTAGCAGCTAGATACGATGTCAGATTATCCATTTAAACTGAATAACGAGCGCCAAGTTTCCATTACATCTGCAGAGTGTTGTCCTTATCTGGCAATGCATCGTAACCGAAACAGATCAACACTCATCATTTCATCTCAGAATGTTGACTCTGATCTTCAACATTACAGCTGTTACGGTGAAACACCTTTTAACCTGGCATGTCTACATTATTTATAAGTATCACGTGGCTAAGTGACATAATGAACTCAGTTGCAGTCTCTTTGTATTGGTATGTTACCAAATCAGTGCCAAATCCTCTCATCACTCTGCTCACACACAAAATGTGCGTTTACTAAAAACAGATGGTCAGTTACAGTTCATGCCGAACGCGGCTAATAAACCAACATCTTTCTGCAGTTAAACACAGCAATGTCGACATCCGCCATCGTCTCCAAGATGGGCTGCTCCATAATTTTCCTCTACATGTGTTCAGTTCATGGACTGAACTACTGTACTTCTACTACTACTTCATAAAAATGCCCAAAGTCTCGAATCAGGAGGAATGCAAAGCAATGTGTGCTGTGAGGTGTCCAAAAAAAAAAAAAAAAAAAAAAAGAAGAAGATATCCATCCTTTAGGGACCTTTGTAGGATTCTCCAACTATATAAAAATAAGTTATTGAGCCTTCTGCTCTCGCTCGTTTCACCGTAGGCTTTAACTTCAGCTGAGTAACGGGTTTTGAGAGTGGATCTCTTTGGCAAATCTTCTGCATGAGCATTAAAGCACAATAAATCTTGTAGAATCTCAATTTCCTTTTTAACAAAGCCGTGCATACGTTTCTCCTCCAATACGGTGAGAAAAATAGTTAAACTTGACAATATGGTAATTTCTTCTGCAGCATTTCTTTTACCTTACCAAAGATATTCAGAATGTGTCCTTTAACTTTTCTCATAACTTTGAGTGATTTTATACATAAGGCTAAAGCACCCAAATGCTTAGTAGTATTCTCTGCACACGCCGCTGACACATTTACCCTCATTGATAGCAGATTAGAAAGCAGTCTGGCTCTTAATTACACGCAAGACAAAGGAAAACACTGATGTCACTTTTGCTCTTCAGCTGAAGTTTCCATCGTCTCTTCCTTGTGATTCACTTAATCTGAAGTAACACCCCCTTATGTTTCCTCCTTTCAGGGACGTTTCATTTGGAGCGCCTAATATTTTACAAGCACGGGAAATTGTTGGAGAATGCTTGGAATTTAAAACAGCTTTCATGACACCAAAAATAGCCACTGCGTTGTTGTTCCATTCAAAACTGCTTTCGATTCAGAGGTTTGTTCAGTTACATAGTCTCCATTTACTAGGAGGAGGCGTCAGCAGCTGCGAGCTCTCCCACAGCGTGCACCGTCTGTACTGATATCGATAAGGAGGTTCCGGCCGCGGGACCAATGTCGTGTGGTGACATTAAGTTACCTCCATTAATGGCAAAATGGTTCAGCGGGTATATGCCACATTTCCTAAAGCCTTCCTTCACAATTCCAAGACCTTCCTCTTCCTTTGCTACCTGATAAGCTCCTTTAAATACGCCAGAGAAATCCTTCTTGCTGATTGCAAAGTGGGCATCAGTGGCGCAGCCTTCACCTAGGAACGACGCAAGGCGCTGCTTCAGGACCACAAACAGACCAGCGTCCAGTGGCTGCAGGATGTGAGAGCAATGAGGTGGGAAGCACAGAAGAATTATGTTCTCTTTGCGAGCCGATTCCACCACCTCCAGGTTCACGGGTGACCGGTGACCATCAAAAATCAGAACCAGCGGACGCACCTTCGGTGCGTGAGTGAGAAAATGCTTGAGAAACCATTTCTTAAAGAGGTCCGAGTTCATGCACGCCGAGTCCGACCACCCATAGAGGGCGTTTGTCGGGCCTTGCGTCTTGTAACGCACACCCCCAGGGTAGGACCTCGAGTAGATCACAAACGGAGGAATGTCCTCTCCAGCCGCGCTAAAGCAAGCCAAGACAGAGACATGATCCCTTGATCCTGGGACTGGCTTGTAGCCAGGACCGGCAGATTTGGGGATATTTGCCCTCTTCCTGCCCAGATGAAAGCCTGTTTCATGGCAGTTGTAGATTTGGCAAGGCTTGTCTCTGAGCCCATGTGTGTCTATGACTGAGCTCAACAGGCAAAAAAACTGGTCCACCGCTTCCTTCCTCACACACGCCGTCCTCCCGCGGACAACATTGTCAGCTGGCTGAATCGTAATATTCTTTTCTTGTCGTTTTCTAAAATTGAGCCACCAAGTCTGGCCCAATTTGGAAAATGCCACTCTTCGGTGCTGCCGCTTATAAATCGAGGATGCAAAGGACACCACCTGCTGCTTGGTAAGTGGGAATCCATGCTTGGACATGTATAAGGAGAACTCCACCAATAGTTCCTCATCTGCAGACGTGATGAGCTGAGCTGGCCCGCTGCGGCTCCCTGGTGTCACCCGCCCACTTACTCGGTCCCCGAGTGAAGATTTAGGGACTCCAAACTCTTTGGCAGCCTGTCTCACTGTGCACCGCCCTGACTTCACCTCTATCAGTGCACGCTCCATGGCCTCCTCTGACCATTTCTTCTTTTTCTTTCGTCCGATTTTGTCAAGATGGTTTCTTGATGGCATTTGTGTTCTAGGATGGCACAAGGAATGCAGGAATGAAAGAGCCATAACAAATGACTGTTAAGAAATCCACTATTTAACCTTAAACTAATACAAGTAAATAAATGAATAGAAAAAGGTCAGTCAACAATACATTTTGTTGTTTACAAATCGGCCCAAACTAACCGCAAACAGTGTAGTCGCACTTTGATAAAGATGAACCCAGCGGGCCCTGAACTCACCATGAACAGATGAACACCAGTCGGGTTTGTGGCGAAAAAGTCCGTTTGACTCTTCAAACCAAAACCCCTCTGTTTTTCTTAATGTATCAGACAACCAACGCCGTCTTAACGAGTTATTAGAAACGACTACTACTTTTAAACTCCTGCTGGCCCGGAAGGATCTTCCTTTTGTTTGGTATATTAGTCGGAGTCAGAAGACGACTCGTCCGGTAGCGAACCGCAGCCTCACAACACTGAGTAAACTACACCGAACCAAAGACGCGGAGACTTAGGGATACGCTGAATGTAAAAGAGCGGTTAAAAAGTGCATGGTTCCGATACTAGACTAGTCTATAAACACTGTCAGGTACAGATATTATAGAGTTCAATCATACTGGCACCAAACACACTTTACCGCCTAGCATGGAAGTGCTACCTGATGAGTTCACCCCCCTGAAGATGGCTTGTGATTCGGACGGGGAAACAGCAAACGGACCATTACTTTTTTCCTCTTTTAGAATCAAGTCCATCTTAGATCAGGGCTGGTGGGGGACAGATGCCAAATGAATACCCCAGACTTTGCTGTGTTCTCCAAGTTCCTAATAAAAATGTACTGTTGAGGGGCCCATTGCTGACCTGTAAGTACGGGCTAGTACCGGCTTTGGACTGTCCTGTAAACATGTCTAGATGGATGGCAAGAGCCAAGACCGCATTGAAACGAATGACAAGTTGCAGACTTTACCATCAGAACACTAAACATTCGATTTGAACAAACGTGAGCGACGTTTACCAACGTTACCTGTCAGCGTGTCGCCAAGTGCTTACTGAAACCAACTTCAGCGCACGTGAACGCCACTAAAACAATCCCGGAAGTTGAGTTTTTTCAAAAGAAAACTATTGAAACTTAAAAAAAACTCAAAAAAACTCAGACAACCGTCCAGCTGTGCAAAATGAGAAATAAAGCAACGCCTCACTCTGAACTATAGAAAATACATAATCTACTAAATGAGTTTTTTAAAAAATCTTTGCGTATAAAACCATCTCAACCGATTATTATAAATTACATTCTTTGCACATTTCAGTTATTATCACTAATACACAAATCAGACAAATATGAAAGCATGACAAATGTGTAAACATATTTCGCGCGACATGAGGCATAATCTACCTCTGGTCAATAAATAACACATAATTTGCTTCACACGCCTCATTTTCAGCAGGTAAGCAACCTTTGGATCACAATCCACAGTAAATGTTCATGTCTGTACTTGCATCAGTAACAAGATGGTTTTCTCCTGCAAGCAGTGAACCGTTTCCCACGTTAGCGTGTCTCTCATTTACCAACTCTACCTCTGGTTCACAGCTCACTGCCTCTTGTGATATATAGGTTGTTAATAAAGACAGTGTTGACATTTAAGGCTCAATTTATTAAATTTGTTTCGTCAGTCACTGAGATCACACGTTCACGCCTCTAAAGCAGGTCAGACTTTCTGTACACATTCATCGTATGGTCAGGCTTATATAAAAGAAGAAACTTAATAAGAATAAACCAAATAAGCATCTGGAACCAACTGAAAAGGCCATCTGTTGTAAAATATTTATATAAATTGTTTTTAGGTGGCCTTTTCCTATCTTGTAGATTTACATTGCCCCTTATAATAAAAATCTACTAATTTTCTAAAGCGGAACATTTGGCTTTGATTCCAGTTTTAAGTTAAGACCGTTTGAAAAGGTTGAGATTTTCAACTGGTTTTGAGAATGTAAATGTAAATGCAAGATACAAGGTGTTACGGTCAACTTTCGTCACAGTTTTTTCTTGTTCTTAACCCTTTAGATCAACAGATCCTTCCCAAAGTTCTCCCCGTCAACAGTTAGAATGTATTCCATCTGACAGGTATGTGTGTTATGAATTTTAAGTCATAATAAATTCTGCAAAGTGGGAGCCAGCAAATTCCCGTTACCCAAGGCTATGTATCTTATCAATCTTAGATAAAGCTTAACATTTGAACCAAAGAACAAAAGTTAGTGCAGATGTTCATATCTTACCATTTTTCTTTAATCTGTTCTTTGTTGTAGTGATTCAGCTAATCAGAAACAGGGTGAAATTAATCCTGCCCCAAAAGACGCTCAGCCTGAGGGATCAACGGTGGAGAGCACAAGCAACGCAAAGTTAGCTCATGATAACGTCTCATATAACTGTGTAACAGCTGTACTCGCAGTTAAAAGTTAAAAATGCTCTTGATGTTGTTTTCAATGCATCTTATTGCACATATAGTAATAAATGAATAACACCATTTGTTACAGGCCCAAATCCACCACAGAAGAGGTCATTCAAGATTGTAAGACGCCACTAGAAACCCCAGTTGCAGAAAAAACGAAGGAATATGATAATTTATCACCAGACAAGTCAAATGAGAAACACAGCGAGGAATCTGCTAAGGTGCCTGCAGATGCTCACGGTGAACGAGACATCCAACAAGTTTCTTCAGCCAATGAAAATTCAGTGGCAGCGTCTTCTTTGGGCTTGTCTGAGCAAATACCTACCAACACAGCTGCTGGAGAAAAGCTTGGCCATGCTGATGAACCAGCCGACCCATCAGTCACAGACCACAATGAGACTAAGGTCTCCAGAGATGCTAATGTGGAAAGGCATGATTCAGAAGTGGCTGCTGTTGGTGGCACAGTTGGGTTGAGTACAGGCACTGATAAAATTCCTGCTACTCCTGTAGTTGAAGTGAAACTTCAAGAAGAATCTTTGATTGATACAGAACAAGCAAGTGCAACAAGTTTGGAGGATGCTGGTAGAGAAATATCTGCACAGCCAGTAGCGGAAAGTTTAGATAATTTCCCCAAACAACAGGCAAAAGAAGAAATAGTTGCTGCTTCCCCTAAGGGTATTGCAGGGTCATTTTCTGAGAACAGTGAAGTGACTAATGCTGCTCCAGGAGAAGATGCTTCACTCCAAGAAAGTGTGCCTTCAGTTCCTGATATAGTGGTAGAACCTGTTTACGAATCACATTCTCAGCCTGCAGCCGAAATCCCCACAGATGTCAGATGTGACACATGTCCTCCAGTGCAAGACACAAAACAAAAAGTTGTTTCTGAGTTCGAGGTTAAGGAATCGTCAGAGACCCCCCGGCTGCAGACTTCACCTGTTTTTGATAACGCACCACCAGAGGAAGAGGTTGCACCACAGAACAGTGTACAACCAGTCCCCGATCCTCTGCCTGAATCAGGTGATCATCCCACTGCAGAAACTACTACAAAAGACAGTTATGAGGTATCACCTTCAGAAGAAGATACAAAAGAAATAGTTGAAGCTGTTGCAGGAGTTGAAGTGGAGTCATTACCTGATACCCCTGCTGCTGATAAAGCAACACCGGCAGACGAGGCTGCTCTGCTTACCAGTGTGCAACCAGTCCCCGATAATCTGTCTGTATCACCAGCTGCTGAAACTCCTGTCAGGTCTGTAAAGTGTGAAGTGGAGTCTGCATGCCTGGCAGAGCCAGTTATAGAGAGCAGAACCGAAGAGGTAGTTGAGTGTGAAGCCCAGTCTGTTGATGATGCTGAACTAAGTGTGGAGCCTACACGTGAGGATGCAGCAGACCACATGCTGGAGTTGAGTATCGAAGACGGTGTTAAACCCGTGCCTGCTGCAGACGCTGAAGCTGTTAGTGATAATTTAGTTGACAGAGCCATTGATCTGTCAGATGCACTAGATGTGGAGGCCCCTACAGCTGAAGCTGTTCCTAAAGCTGTGAAGGATCCAGAACAATCATTCTCAACGGAGCCTGGGCCGAAGAAACAGGGTGATAATACCCACATGTGAGCAACCTTTTACACAATTATCAACGTCATTTATATCCACATTGTTATGTGGTGAGGTGTTTTTATTTGAGGAATAAAATGCATTTCATTCTTTGCTTATTATTACCTTTTTCTAGTCCTGAAATGTCCCAAAAGCCAGCGGAGCAGCTAAATTCCTCTGAAACTCTGAAGATGTCCAGGTAGGTCTGGAGTATCTCACATAGTCTCTCTAATCTCCATGTTTTCTCATTTCAAACATTTTACCATCTTATAGCAACAACTTTCTACCGCATAGATTGAACGTCCACACGCTTAGTGGTTACAATGTTTTCAATTGTCTACTTCAGGAGAGGAAAAGCAACCTGTTCTTTGTGTAACCAAATCATTGATGGAAATGTCAAGATCACTTTCAATGAGTCTCAGGTAGTCTGCCACCAGGAGTGCCTTAAGGTTTGCTAAGTCTCTTTCTTTAGAGAGCATAATGTCTATCTATGATTCGATATACTATATATAAAGTATTTGTCATGTGTGGTGGCTCTTGTTTTGCATAATGTTAATGTGTGTGTGTTTTGCAGTGTGATGTTTGTGCAACGTCCCTGGGAGATTTGCTGAGCCCCATGTTCGTGCATGAAAAGCTGATCCAGTGTGGCAACTGCTTCATGAAAAGTCTCAATATCTGATGCTTTTCCAGAGCAAATATGTTGCCACTCAGCATACTCTGTGAATAATGTACTGTCTAAACTGTGAACCTCACCAATATTGGCCTAACTCCGAATCTAATTTTATTATTGAATATAAGCATATGTAATAATGTCATGTTTCATAATTGTGTGATTAAAAGACCTGACAGCAGTAATTACCACTGATGCTTCAATTAAATTCTTCATAATAAACATAAATGATATTAACCCTGTCAGTTGTATATGGTTAAAATAAAACTACAATTAAATGCTACAGTTTTAAATAGTTTAATTTGCCTTCATTACAAATAAGCACACACATGACTGGTCAGCTGGAGATCACTTACAGAAGCATCAATGCTGCAGTAACTTTTTTTAAAACTAGTAACCAAAACACCTTCTTGTATAGTCTTATTTAAACAAAGCATAAATTGATGATGAACAAATGCACCATAAATTTACTGAGAGGTAAAAAGCTTAAAGGGAAACTGGCACATTCAATGTCATTTTTAGTTCCACAATGTTGATGCACAAGATGGTGATAATGAGGCGGCAGCAAAATGATATTCAGAACGAATACGTGCTTCAGTACACACTGAACAGTGCGCACAGAATTATGACTTGCAAAGCCAGCTGTCATTGCTCTTAATTATTCATGAAACATCATACATCACAATCAGCACCAGGGAAGCCTCGCAGAAAGGATAAAATGAGAAATACAACCCACAAAAGGAAAACGAACAACAAAGCCAAGAGAATCATCTGAGAGGATGACTCGTGGAACAGGCAGGAGCTCGTTACCAGGTGTGAATTATCTTCATCTCTCAGTCTGTTGTTCATACGAAGCAGTGATGAGAAATATTTGTCTGTTATTTGACTTCAAAACAAGTTGCAGATGATCCAGGTTTCAAAATTGCTGTTTCACTGAGGAAGAAAGTTGCACGCGCTGACCGTCCAGCTCAATGCCAGATGATGAGGGAGGGTTGGGAGGATGTCCTGCCACCTTTAACGAATTCCTTTTCTGCCCAGGAACCGCAAGACTGCATAGTTGTAGGTGGTTGCAATGAGATACAGAAACTGCAAAGATAAATATGCGTGAAAGAGAGAACAAAAGAGATAATACATTTGAAAATACTTGTAGATATGTTAAATATTTTGCCATACATGGTGAAAATGAACAATAAATACTAAATATCTTCTAAAAGAAAACACATACAATTTTAGATAAGACTCATCCGTGTGCTGAAAAAGAAATTTGATTGGTTTTTCTTAAAGACAAGCAAACTGATAGTTGTCTTTTGTGATGCCCTCAGCAATGAAACACCTTCAAAGTGTCCCTGTTACTCCACATAATGTCTGTACATGAGCAGTACTGAAAGGAACAGCTTTTTTGTTTGGGACCACATAGTTCATTTAAAAATAAAATGCTCATTTACATCTTGTAAATTATTTATGGACGTGGTTTATTTTGTGAGCGATCTTAATCACTGCAAACTACATGTCAGTCCACTGCGTTAGAGGGGCAAATGAAAACCACATTAACATCCATGGCTATGTACCAATGCAGAATCATTTTTTACAATACTGATAAAGTCATATTATACTTTAAAACTGTTTGATTAATCTAAATGAAGAGAAGGCATGCAAAGTGCTGAAGCAATTGCTCACCAGTGCCAACAGAGTGATCCCAGCTCCGGCAAATGCCGCTATGTACAAGTCATAGGTTACATAGAACTGTAAAAAAAGGACAAAAACATGTTAAAACAAACCAATCTTTTGCATGTTATCATCATCCCTCTATGTATAGATGCTCAATCACACATGTCCTAAATATATTGGTAATATAAGGGATTATGAGGGATTTCTGGACACTGATTTCATGTTTCGTGTGACAAGAAATCCTGGGTTTATGTACTCACTTCGCTGGCTTTACAAATAGACGCCAAGGTCAAACCACAGGCCTTGCCTGGCATTGCATTCCAAGGAAGCAGACCTTAAAATGAAGATGTGACGTAAAAGAGGGATCTCTCACTGATGCTGAATCATAACAACTCATGTTGCACATCAGTGAAGAAATTAAGATGAAGTCGTAGTTAACTTTGTCACTTCTAAGCTTAATAACCATCAGTCTTACAGCCACTCCCCATTGATTAATGAATTGCTCTCAAGGAAAACAGCATTCTCATTATGTTTAGTCATTCTAAGAACAACCCACCATACTGTCTGGTGTCCATGCAAATCCAGGCATGCTGATTAATGCTGGTTGTCGTTTCAGCAAGGATGTTGATGTTGTGGCAGGTCTGCTCCATGTTGAACAGGAAAAACACTGGGATTGCAGTGAAGGCAAACACGGCCAGCCAGATGAAGGCCAAGATGTATGTCACTATGACAAACTGTGGAAACAAAAAAGGTTGCAGACTTCTGGCTTAACTGCTTAAGTGTCAGTGTGATAAATGGGGTGTCATCAAATTTGCTATCAACAATAATTCATGATTCTGGGTAGAAATGGCATGAACAAAGAACGTGTCATTCAGCCGAGGAACTAAACACAAACCAGTATTCAGCTTCTCAACAATGAAGTGATGTCACCCCACCCCACCCCACCCCAGCCCACCCCAACCCGTCCTCCGCCCATGTTATCACCGTCAGGCTGAGGCAGCGGCCACACTGGGTGCTCCTGAACTCGCCGAAGGTCTGCTTGACTGCGCTCGTTGTGTAGAAGCCCTCAGCCAGCAGCAAGATACCGTAGAGGAAGAAAAAGGATGCCAGTCCATAGATCACATACTGGAAGTATTTGATGCTGCGATAATCACAAGAAGAAGTTCGTCAGACAGTGAAATGAAACAATTCCTGAGAGTTTTAAGAAATCAAAAAGGATCACTCACAAAGACGCCATAACCACATAGTCCTGAATGTTGCGGGCAAAGTAAGTCTCGACGAGGACTTCAGTCTGGGCCAGCGCTTCGTGCCCACAGCCACAAAATAACGCCATGCCAGCATAGCACAGCAAGGTGGCCACCAACGATGGGTAGGGCACTGCCCCAATGCACCGGATACAGCAATCATAACAACCTGAGGGGGCATAATATATCAGCACACAGGCGGCACACACCGCACATATAACCACACAGCACATCTATGCCACGGTGGGAGACTCTTTGACCCTGTGGGTGAGGTATGAAAAAGGGCTCGTTTTGTCTGCAAATCCATGAATACACACCCAAAACCCACCGACAGGCAAGAAAGCAACAGAAAAAAGAAAAAAAAAAATTAGACAGCAGAGTTCAAGCAGCGATTTCCCAATAAAGCGTCCAAACAAATGCAGTCACCACTGACTTCACAACAATCTCATGCACTTCTTCCAGTGTAAGTGGCGATGTTGAAGCAGGTAGCAAATATCCAAAGTGTTAATAAATGCAGAAATGGGATAGAGGAAAGCACCTAAGGCTTTGCATAGCCAAGGCTGCCTGACCGGAAACATTTGCTGCCTCTGATGCAGTACTCCACAACGAGAAAGATCCCAGTGCCAAGCAGTGATGTACAGTACTGCCTACGAGGTTCTGCCACTCTACAATAAGCCTCTCTGCGCTGATTTCATCCGTATGTGAAAGCTCCCCTGCTTGTGCCAACACCTCACGGCTTAGCCCCCTTACTGGTCCAGCCCTCTTTCTTCTGCGGTTACAGGCGTCACCAGGCCACTTAGGGATAGCGGTGAAAAAATGGCCTCAGGAGCCTCAAGAAAGAGCCTGTCTTTGTGGCTAGAGATACAATGTCCATTGTGTCCACAGTGGTCGGGGAGGAACAAAGGGCAGTGATGTCAAACAAACAAAGACCAGAGTGCCACTACACACACACACACGTAATGTAGTATGTGGTGGTGGCGGGGGTCACCGGAACCATCTCAACACCACTCAGGCCATCCTCCATCCATGGCTGGCTGAGGCTGGTACCATGGCACTGAGGGTCAATGCTGGCAGTGGGGGTTGGCTTTGAGTGTTCAAAGAGGGGGTCAAAGCATAATGAACGGAGAGAGGGAGGGGGGGATTTGGGGATTTGAATATCTAAACAGCAAAAACAACAACAACAACAACAACCCCACTTAAACTAAGAGTTTTCCAATACACATTCTGAAATACGTAGGTACCCAAACTGTCTTTAAGTGCATAAAACCTTGTCATCAAATTCTCAGAGTGGGTCTCTTGTGTTTTAGTTGGAGGGAAGAGAGGCTATGATTTAAAAAAAAACAAAAAAAAACTACATGTAGAGTATAAATAACCATGGCAGGAAGAGTGATAGTCCCCAAAATCATAGTGCTTTCAGACGCCCACACTTTGTCTGTGCCGTGCTGCAGCTGTGGTTGTACCAATAGAGTGATAAATGTCACCGCAGCCTCCATTTGAATTCCGTGCAAAAGCCATGAATGGATTCTCACTATATGCAAGATGGTTAGTCAATACTCTGAAGCTGTTGAAAAACCTGCAAGAGGAAGCGCACAAGATGCTTCTAAGAGAGAGAAAAATAACCATCCAGTAGAAGTTGTCTGCATCCACAGTTGTCATGGAAATGTTGCTTATTTCGGCTGTGACACATGTGGGAGTGTCTGACCTCTTTCACATGAGTGACCTGGCATGGCCTTGGCATGATGAGAGTTGCATGCCCATCTCTCTTAGTCTAATTCCATTTAGATTGTGGTTGGAAATTCTTTCAGAGGAGATAATGAGGATTTCTCTCTTTACTGAAAAGTAGTCCTGGCTGAGCCCATGTGATGTTTTCTTTTCAGTCCTCTGAAATCATCTTTGCATACTAAACAGAGTCGTATATTAGGAATAAGGGCAAAAGGTGAATCAGTTGTAAATCAGTAAGTCTTTTGGACATAAAAATGCCTTTGACAAATGAAAATGTGGATTAATTTGCAGCAAACTGTTCACTGTGCATGAGTGCAATATATCTAGGCATGGGAGGCGTATTATTAAAGGCAACAGAAGTAAGTTATTGAAATCCAGAGTTTTTCAAATCACATTAATAAGAAATGATAAGAGTTATTAAAAATTCTGTGCACTTACCCATGTCCAGAAAGAAGTGTGGGGATATTGAAGTTTAGCTGGCTGGCTTTGTGACTGTGATATGAGGATATGAGAAGTTATTCCCCGCCACTCCTATATGAATCTGACTTGAGCTTTTGTCTCATCAACAATAGATAGACCACATCTCCCTGAGTCCCATCTTAAAGTCGCAAAGTCCCATTTCAGCTGCCAGTCATTATTTATGGAGCAGTGGGTTTGGGACTGGGGACAAGGAGAGGGGCCAAAATCCTTATCTGATCCTTCATTTTGGTCTATGATGTCATACACAGCAGTTTGGATGTTCTGTTCTTTCTTTCTTTAATTAAACAAGCAAATGTGGGCAACTTCAAAGGAAACGGTGCACAGAGGATACCAGACACAAAGATGAAACCTGTTTACATATTTTGGCCAGTTTAAACTAAGTAATTTTTCATATTTCAGTGATGACATCTACACTTTTACTCATTCAATACAAAATTCCAATTTGTTTTTTAAATGCTTTACCACAAGTTTGTTTTTTGTTTTTGTTTTCTCACTGATGTGAAAGGTGCATCTAACTCACTTCTAATAATTGATGTGTTTAACGTCAGCATGCATGTGTCGCCTGCCTGCGTGTTCCACATTCTAGATGTCAGCACTGTACATGTGGTTGATGCTCAAAGCAGCATATTGAAGCACATATATAAAAAGTATGTGCAGACATACATATAATCGAAAATCCAGGGACTGACATTGATGAAGTTAACTAACAAGGGTGACATTGATGGTTGGGTCCAGCTGCTGTCCTCCTTCCCTCCCTCCCTCATGCGTGACCCAGTTGATGTCAAAGCTGGGTTCACGACAAAGGAGCCAGTGTGGAGCTGGAGAAAACACAGCACTATTTAATTTGATTTTTCTTTTAGTTTCAGAGAAAGCACTCATCCGTCAATAAATGTCAATGTAAATCGTCTACCTGCATTCAACTTTTAACAGAAGGCCATCATTATTATTATTATTCATAAAACTCTACACCTTGTGAGGTACCGAAGTCTGCTGGACTGCTGCAGACACAGTGCACACACCTTCAAAAATGAGACCCCTTCAGGGACTGATCTGTTGCTGGACACAAATTATGACAGTGAAATAAAAAATAAAAGCCCGGTGGATTCTGTTTTCCCTTCTCTAGTCTTTTATCTCCTAAAAAACCTAGAGCAATTAGAGATCAAGTAATTAGTATGTGAAAAGGATTAATGAAACACATTGAAAGTGAAGCGCAGAAGAATGATGCCTTTGAAATCTCTGAGAAAACCGGGCAAGAAAGACACAGACTGGGAGCATTAATTAACCTCTGTACTATATATATATATATATATATATATATATATATATATATATATATATATAGGCATGGAGTAGTTGTCAGGTGTACCTTTTCGTAGTATCCTTCGATTATCGATATTATTTCATATGAAATAATGTCGATAATCGAAGGATATTGTGTGGGAGGAAAAGTTTCAAAGAGATTTTTCACTTTGGTGGCACAAAACAGAGAATTTATGAATAATCTATATAGCACAGAAGCTGATGTCAAAGCTGATCAGTAACATGAGTAGTTCAGATGATAAATTATTGGATAGCACCTCTTACGACTTTGTAACTGTCACTGATTACATCATGAAATTAGTATTATTCTTACTCAAGCTGCCAAAGCTTTGAAGCTGCATATAATCAGTGTACATTCTTAATAATCACCTAAAAACTTGCACTTTTGCTCTATCAGAATTAACCACATGGAAAGCAATATGAATGTATTATACAGCATAAACTAGAGATGCACTTTTACATTTTCAAAGTGAGTAAGCAGTACAGATAAGAGATCTGGGGCTGCAATTTGTCGCTGTTGCTTTTGTCACGGTTTGCTATTGACAGATGCACTCACCAGTGTTTATGCACTGAATATGCATGAACTATGTGTTTGTATAGAAGAGGAGGCCCTCTAAAAACATTTGCACTCTCTCTTTCCCCTGTTATCGCAATGAGTCTTAGATTATCTTCTGACAAAACAAACGAGCAGCCATCAAACAACAGATACACTTGTGAATTCAGTGGCAATGACCTACTGTGGTGGGGGATGAAATGATTTGTTTGACTGCATGCTATGGTATGCATTGGCTGTTACTTTCAAACTGAGCTGATTTGCTTCAGTGTTTGATTGTCTTTTATGATAATCTCAGTCTTGGTGTGACTTTGTACTTGAAGCCTGTGGGATCTGTAAATCAGTCCCACGGATTCAGCTGTTTCGGAGAAAAGCCTCCTTGAATTGTTGCGTGACACTCATCTGATAGCGTTGAGACTATGCAATATCTGCTGTCTGCGACAGAAATGATGCGATCGCCAGTAAACTACAACTTCACAGAAGCATTTATTTTTGCACTTACACGGCATTGCACAGTTAAGGTAGATTATAATGGTAAAAAAAAAAAAATGCCTCCATTACCTGCTGATAAATGGCTGCAGCTGTGATAAAAGATTTAAGTTATGGAACTGAACAAGGGTGCATTCATCCTAGCCACTATGCATTTATTAGGTCCATACGGGTGATAAATAGGCTGAAAAACATGCCCCACATGGGACTGTCCACAGGCTCCATATTGGAACAATAATAATTGCTAACATTTGTTATATTTAGGTACATGGGTACCAAATCTGCATGGGCCAAAAATGGGTTTCTCACCTGGGTCCACTTGCTGACAAGCACTTGGGTGAACCCTGACGGGTTGCTTATAAATGCCTTAGCTGGGTCATTTATAGGAAATGCTTACATGGGCTTGAGTTTAAGTTTGTGTAGATTTAACAAACACAGGGAACACAGGTGAGCAGAGCCACGTACATGCACGCCAGGATGGAGCTCCTGGACAGTCCTGTACCTGGTCAGTGTGTATAACCTGTATTTTCAGTACAGTGATGTTTTATTGATTCAGTTTTTTGAAGGGCAAAACAAACTGCTTAGCCTCCTTTTAACCCTAAACTGAACCCGGACTAATTCAATTTTACTTTTTAGAAAGCTATATTGTTTGTAAAATAATAAAAGCGCTCTTCTCTGATTCCACATTATATATTTCTTGCCATGGGCAATTTCTTACTGATCAGAATTTACTCAACACAACCAGAGATACCTTCTCATTTATGCAACTCTCCCGCCAACAGTTCAGACTGCGATGTGCTATATTCATGGTGGTTTGTGCAGCATTTACAAGCCTCCAGCAAAGATAAAGAGCAAGCAATTTACATTGCTCTGGTGAGCTCACATCTTTGTAACCCTACACCTTCATATTTTCCAGACGTAGCCTTCAGCTCCACCACCTCTTATCAGATGTTTTTTTTCCTTCATCATTTTCATCCATCATGCCCAGCAGTTCTTAGGGTACTACAAAGGGATTCTGGTGAAAAATCAGTGGAGCCCCCATTTAAACTGATAACTGATCCACACGGAGATGACCACATGTGACATATTAATGATTTAAGGACATATAATAAAACACCTTACAATATCTGCAATAAGAGCATGATGTATGCTTACATTTCAGTGTGCAACAAGACTCATTTTTAGTTCCAAAAATCTTTTAATAACCGTCTCATTTAGATTAAACAATGTTATGATAGGTTCCAAGGACTCAAATCTTAAAGTTTGATGTCCAACGTGTCCATACAGTTAAGGACGCCCTATGGATACACCTTGTTCGGGGTCCAAACCACGTGAAGTAGGAACAATGTCCTGTAAGTTTCATTAAACTCACTTTTAAGTGTGAATAAATGAATGGATATACATACAATTACAATGTAATTACAGTCATCTTTCTGAGGACCTTACAGTATTCATAAACAAACAACAAATAAAATATCAGTCTAAGTTTATTCTGTACAAACAAGTCAAGCCAAAAGAACCATGAGTTAGTTAGAGTAGGAAATCACATCATAAGTAATTTTTTTGTTTATAGTGAAGCAGAAGTTATATTCCTACAATGTACTTTGCAAAAATCATAAGCACATAAAGCCAAAATATAGCAAGGATACTCAAGTAGACTACAATAAATTACACAACACTACATATGAGAAACTGAATGGTTAAGTTCAAACGATGCCTAATTTACATTTTTGAACCAGTTTTACCACATCCACGCACTCTCCACCCAACCAGCCCTGCTCCTCCCAACACACACACACACACACGCACACGCACACGCACACGCACACGCACACACACACACACACTGGTGCTATATTTGTACGTCCATTTAGAAACATTTTGAAGAAGTTGGACGTTTTTACAATGTCTGACCAGTATTTGTGTAGTTTCCATTCGTTGCCTTTATGATTCCATGTGCAAGCGATGTACAAGGGCTTTTAAGCAGATACAGTAAAAATACATTTTTGTAATAAGCAATGTGATATGAGAAATATGTATAAAATAGCTTGATTATAGTAATAATATTATTACTTTTCTACTTTTTCCAGAACTCATCTTTGTCCACTATGAGCTGTAATGTCCTTTTGTTCCACGAGAGCAAAATAGATATCACAGAGTAAGAAAAAACTTCCCATACAAATCCAACTGTATAAACATTATACTAAGTTCTTGCTAGGTAAAGTTCCAAAAAAGCCAAAGCGGAAAATGAAATGCTATTCTTGTTTTTGACAGTCTTTGAAAATGATTATTACAAAATGACTCTGCAGTTAGACTTCCTATTATGAGAGAGCAAAGCCAGGATGTTGGTGGTTGTACACCTTTGAAAAAGAAAGAACAAACTTTTAATTTTATTATTATTATTATTTTTTTACCTACATACCCTAAATACATTTTTACATTTCATGTTTTATGCTTCATGTATGTTACATTTCTCATCTCCTCCTGCCAAGCTATACCCTAGTGGTGGAGTGAGTGCTGGGCAAGCCTGCAGAGCTGTAGCCAGCAGGGAAGGTGCTGTATGGACTCATGTTGGTAAGACCCATTAAGGAGTTGGGAATCATAGTGATGTTGTTGGGGGTCATAAGAGGGATGTCATCGGGGGAACGGCGCTGACTGAGGGAGAAGCTGGGTGAGACATGAAGAGGATTATGAAGGGCCTCACACGGGCTCCTTTGCTGGGACGACAGGGTCTCATCTACCGTGTTGGTATGGCCAGCGTTGTTGCCTTTGCTGTCGCGCTGGGGACTGGGCTGCTGGGACGTCTCCTGGCGACTGCGCTTGTCTTTTCGGTAGTACAGAGCAGCAAAAGCCAGGACGTTCAGGAAGAGAAGTGATGCCCCCACAGCGATGGTGACACTGAGCTCTGTGGAGTAATCTCTCGGGTTTGGCATGATCAGAGGACCCATCTCTTTCCCCCCTTCACCATCATTGTGGCCAGTGGACACAGGAGGGCGTCCAGTGGTGCTGGATCTCTTACCGTTGGACTGGGTGGGATCCAAAGGGGTGACTTTGGTGGTGGTGGAGGAGTAATGGAACATGTCGTGGAGGTTGTAGAGATGAGGCACCAGGTGTTTCCAGAAGGCCACTTTGGTGGCACGGTAGTGGTCACGGATACGAGGCTTCAGGCCAATGTGCAAGTAGAGCTGGTCATAGGGGTCGTACTTGGACCAAGCTACCTCCTCAAAGCGGTTGGCCTTAGTGTGGATGAACTTGGTGTCCTGTGGCACTGGCTTGTTAGGATCCCTGTGAAAACATACATATAGAGAAGATTTGGGTCATAAAAGACAAATCTGTCTCAGCTTCACAGATTAAATAAATTCTAGTTACACAATAATAATTAATTTAGTCTGTTGATTTAGTTCTTTCTTTTTTAATCAAAAGCAACAAAACTAACAAATTAAAATTGATTTCTACCCAGAGTGTAATATTTTTCAGTGCAATAGTTGGTATTTAAATCTTTTTAAAAAGACTGTGATCATTTTTCTACTTCATAATATGCAGCATTCTTTCAATGCATATGTATCATATTATAATTATTTCATCTGTGTCGCTCAGACATGGGCAATTAAAAGCAATCTTGGCATTCCAATTCATTAGGAAACCAAAGTTTTTTTTTTATGGAATGGCAATGGGGAGAAAGGATGCACAATTCATCAACAGAAGAAGAAGAACAAAAAATAAATAAAAATAGGCCGACACAATGTAATATCCCCATCTCTCCTCAAGGGCTCAGCATTCCATCATTCCAATACACTGTAATAGCAGGCTGCAGTGACCTGTGCGGTGCTTTTGCCTACTGCTGAGGGTGTCCTCCACCAAGATTCATTGCAGGTGTGTGTTCAGCATGCAATAAGAGTCCCGAAATGCAGCAGCAGAGTCCTCCGCCACAGTGAAACTCACTAAGGTGTATCTTGGCTTTAGAGAAAAATAATCCAGCCAATTCTGCCCTTTAAAGGAGAGCAAGCAGAACTTGTCTCTCTCACACTTTCAGCAGCAATATTAAATACAACATCAGACCTGATTTTATCTGAAATTATATTCTATCATTTACTTAAAGGTTTTGTTTAACGAAAATAGTCATAAGCGACTCAAACTATACCTGTCATAGATGCATGAAGGAAACTTACAGATGCACAAAAGAAAGAGATATAGTCATGTAAAAACTAACGTTCACCCGCTGTCAATGAGAGTTTACATATGAGGACATAATACTAATGATAGTAAAGAAAATCTGGTCTTAAACATTGGTAAATATAACCTCAGATGAACAATATGACATATTACATTGTGTCATTAATTATTTATGAACAACTAGAGAAATTGTGGAGGCAGTGTGTGGAAAAACTAACTACACTCTTACAATTTCCATAGAAATGAAAAACTAAATAGAAGCCAAGTGGTGTTAATCAAACACACTTGACTAACTGGCTGTAAGCAAGTGTAGCAACTGCTATAAAAGTGTTAAGTTTTGAAGTTTTCAGAATTATAGGGCCATTTCCAAATAATTTGATGTCTATTATTTTATAGTGAGAAAAATTATATACAAGTATACGAAAATTCAAGACAACTGCAAATCTTCTGAAGAGCGGACATCCCAGCAGATTCCCCCAGTGGGCCGATTGCACTGTCACCAGTCAACCTTACATACATGCCCCATCAACTCTATAACAGACTAGCTGGAAAAGAAAGGAATCAATGTTTTTCATGGCTTCAACCTGACTGAAATGCTGTGCTGAGACTTTAAGAGAGCTGTACATAAAGGAATAGCTACAAACCTCAATGAACTGAAGCAATGTTGTAAAGAAAAGGGGCCAAAATTCCTCCACATGGATGCAAGGCTGATAACATCACACAGAAAAGATTACCTCAATCTATCACCACTAAAGAGGACTATCTTTTCAAGCTTCTGAATTACGGGGCGTACTGAGGTTTTCACACACTACTTGTGCCTTTTGGATTTTTTGTCAAGACAGTAATGTCATGTGTTGCCGAATCATTGGAGGTTGTATTCTTCTTAATTTTCCACCTAATAAGACCTGAACCAGAATATGTTTTTTTTTTTCATTATTGGATTTTTATTGTCTCGATACAGTAACACCCTAGAATTAAAAGAGGGCTTTCTTTTTCATTTGATTATATTTGGATGCGTTTGCTGTTTCTCAGTAAAATCAATATGAAGTTTAACTGTCAGAGGAAAAAACAGATTCAGAGTGAGCAAAAGAGATCTTTGAATAAGTTAGTAAGTGTGAAAATTGTGTAAATCTTATGGCATTGCCTTCAACTAAATGCCTATACATTTTGGGCCATCACCATCATCATCATCACATCACAACATCCCAATTCAGAGACTGCGGAATGAGTTAAGGCGACACTGTGTCATGGCCCAGCAACCTAGTGTGACACTTTGATTTATTTTTTTAAAGTGTCACCAATTTTCAGCTGACAAATCTTCAGGTGGTATCATATTATAAGTCACAACACAAGTTAGTTGCTCAGGTTTATTAACTGTCTTTTCACTTTTGTGTTTTAATATTAAAAAATGTCTTTAAAAGTGTATCTATATTGTGTTGTAACTTTTTGGATCCATTGCCTTTAGGATAAATGCCTGAAGCGATGAAACCTGATTATGTGTGTTAGAAAGAATTTTACATTAAATTAATGAATAAATAAAAAAACTATGGCTTTCACTTGTTGGTGTATAAAGTAGTCCATCCATCCATTATCTATACCCGCTTTATCCGTTTCCGGGTCACGGGGGTCTGTCGGAGCCTATCCCGATGCATAGTAGGCGAAAGGCAGGGGTACACCCTGGACAGGGCCACATGGAAGACAAACAACCAATCACACTCACATTCACACCTAGGGAGAATTTAGGATGATCAATTAACCTACCTGCATGTTTTTTTTGGACAGTGGGAGGAAGCCGGAGTACCCGGAGGGAACCCACGCAAGCACGGGGGAGAACATGCAAACTCCACACAGAAAGACCCACCGGGCCGGGAATTGAACCGGGAATGTTCTTGCTGTGACGCAACAGTGCTAACCACTAAGCCACCGTGCTGCCCTATAAAGTAGTCTGTATATATGAATTTATCCTACTATATATATATATATATATATATATATATATATATATATATATATATATATATATATATATATATATATATATATATATATATAAACTAAAAATTGCCAGATTTTTTTTAAGCATTTGACTTGCTGGTAGCAGTGATTATGCATGAGCAATGCATGAGTAGATTGTAAAACTATGTAGTGTTTCCCTATTTATGGTGATTTTAAATCAATTGCAGCATGGGAAACAGACCTAACAAACAGCAAGTTGTCTCCCTTTTTACATTTTAAGGACTTTGTATAAATCAATAAAAAGAGGAGCACATATATTCATTTGGGAGTTCCCGAGAACTAACAAAGGAAAAATATTAGATAAGGCTGAAAGACACGGAAGAAGGATTTCAGACTGCACTTAATTAGGAGGGTCTACTTAATGCTGAATCTGACACTGCTGCTGTTTCTAAGCCGAGATAGGAATATGAAATTAGATATGCAGTAAAATTGTATGCCCTGTAACAATGAATACATAAATCCCAGTCATGCACTTCTGGTGGCGGCTTAACTTGCTGTTACTCACCCACTCTTAGCAAAGTTTGTCCAGTATGTCATAACCACAGCGCTGAGCATGATGTCATTCCTGGAAAAGTTACAGGGAAATAGATCTGTTGGGCCCACCATGGGGATGCCAAATACGTAAGGCACCTCATCTCCATGTGCCGAGTCTGACCACACAGGCTTCATAAGGCTCTGGCAGTGGTGGTAGAAGGCGTAGAAGTATGTGGGAGAGCCGTAGCGGGCATGCAGGTCAGCTGTTACTACTGATGGCTCCACCCACTGGTGGTCAGTGAAGAGGGCGACTAGGGTCTTCCTTCTGGTCTCTGGGTTATCCTTGTCAGCCCAGTCTGTGTACATAAATTTAATTGTCTCCCTCAAGGTGTCCTTGCCCTCCGGGTAGCCATACAAGCTGTCCACAAAGTCTGACACGGCAAAGTCAAAGTCGCTGCCAGACACACCGTCCTCCAGGTCCATAACATTCTCCACAAAGCGCAGTCCTTCGCCCTGATTTACGCCCAGCATTATGTCATAGTTAAGGAACTCGCCTTGCTCCATCAGGATCTCAGGGTCATCTGGGATGACGTCTCCATCAATGACAGGCCCGAAGGCCACGCGGTAGCGGGCAGCCTGGATGTCTTGCTCTACAAGCTCCTTGGCACTTTTTTTCTGCAGGCAGGACACCATGTCCACTGTGTCCAACACATTGCAGCCCACCCGCTCAGCAAGCATGCGAGTGTACTTCACTGGCTGGTAGTTGACAGCCCAGCTGGACAGCGCTGAACCACTTTGGATGATGGCTCTGTGAAAGAGGCCTTGGGATGCAAAATACAGGACAAAGAGACACAGGACAAAAGCTCAGTGGTTAACCCACAAAACTGTGACTTTTCGAGCACTCTGACTAGCCCAAAGCTGAATTACACTTCACTGCTATTCACAATTAAAGCCAAGCCTTGTTGCAGAGATTTTTTTTTTTAGGATAGATGCAAGCAAACAAGACCACATGTGATGTACTTTGATTACAGGTAAGGAGGATAATGCAGCACACAGGGTGATGGGAGCGAAGCTGATGAGAAGCTGCTCAATAAAGCAGCAGGAAGAGGAAAGCATCTCTGCCTCCGTCTGCTGTTAAAGATAAAAGATCTTCTTTGTGGATTCTCTTCTGCGTTCCACACAATATCTTCTCGACGCAGATCACAATGAAAGCACGGCAATCTAATGGTCAATTTGGAGCTCAGCTAGGATGTGTTGAGATTTTCCTCCAACAGTTATTGCAGACTGTAATTGTATGATCATTAATATGGTCCACCTCACAGGCTGTGTGGTGTACACAGACTGCTGACGCTGGCTGCACAGTGGAGGGTGTGTGAAGAGAGCTGAATATGCAGTAACCCTGATCCTTCTGTGTTGATACAGTAAACAAGCTGTTTTCTTAAACTGTTTACATGTAGTGCATCGCCTCCATCTCTAGGGGTTTTGTATCTGCTACCTAAAACTGACAAGCCAGATGCATCAGTCCACAAAATACTATCTGGAGGTCAAGACACAACGGTTACTGGAAAAATAGGGCAGCAACAGTGTCACTTTCTCTCTCCGTCGCTGACTTTGATTGGAAAATGTAGCCACTGGCTAGCTTACTTCAGAGACAGCTGGAGGCCTTTGTGCACTTGCTGTTGCAGCGTTAGGAGATTCAACAAAAAGCTCACAAAGGACAGCTGCTGCGGGCTCCCTGGCATTGATGAGAGACACCCTTTCTACCCTTCCTGTGATTTAATCCCGAACCATTGGAAGAACCAGAAGACTAATATAGCAAAGACAAGGTGACAAATTCCCAGAGTGCCACCCGTGATGATATACACATATACACTCCAATCTTGTTATTTGTAAACAGTGTCTTAATTTAGTAATCTGGAGTGGACCAACAATCAGGATAATTTGGATTTTTGTTCATTTCTGAACTTTACAAACTGGTAAAGAAGAGTAAACACATCTGACACAGAGAGTCTGAACTATACAGACAGTGAAATGATCAAAAATGATGGTCACAGATGTTCCTGATAATGTGGTAACAGCTTAACAAACCCATTGAGCCCACAGCCATATCTTAATTCTTCAACAAAATTCTACAATTATTTTAAATAAAATTAGTAGATATTTAATCTTACATTTTTCTGACTCATGCATAGTGACATAGTGCTAATTATTGCACTCGATGTGTATTTATAAAGCTCAGAACAAACTTGCACTTTGCATATTCTTACCCTCTGAGTGGTGGGACAGCGTTAGCAGACTGACACAGGAAGCACCGATTCCTGATCCAAAGACTGTGATGCGACCTGGGTCTCCTCCAAAGTAACCAATGTTTTTGCTTATCCAGCGGAGAGCTTGAATCTGATCCAGGAGTCCGTAGTTTCCTTTTGCTGCCTGGTCACCAGTACTAAGGAAGCCTGATGTGTGTAGAGAGACAACAGAGCCAAAGCCAAAGTTAAGTTCTAAAATACAGGTATTATAGCTTTGATCTCAAGCCCAGCAGGGCATCTGAGTGAACCCATAACCCCAGGTATAAAAATGCCTGTATGCTCTCCCACAGTTCTTCACTACTTTAGACTTCCGATACTCTGCAGGCACTGTAAGAGGCAGTCAGCGCTCTATTCACCAAATGGGATTGGACTTCTCAGAACACTGACATCATAACATTTAATGTGCACAAGCAAATTTCTTAAAATTAATTGAAATAAAACAACAGGGTCACTGGCCTGCTTACAATTCATCCTTCAACGCACACTGTACTGCTTTCAGTTTTAAACAGCGTAAACGAAAAACTCTTAACCTTGTGAACACCTGTGAATTCTGTTGCCTTCTGGACTGTATTTAAATTATTCTGCTTATAAGAATGGCAAGAATGAGGATAACCTTGCACAAATGATATAAATCCATCTAGAAAATAATAAATTGGGTATAAAGGTTTTCAAAAGGACACGGCTTGAAAAGAATTTGCCCTGTTTTCTATTCTACAAACATCTCAGCTATATTTTCTTACAAATTTTCTTTTATCTCTCTGTTTCTTTGGTGACAAAGTGGAAATTAAAGCCAGCTTTAGCAGTTTCTTCTTTTGGATTAAACAGAGCTAACAAACCATCACCTAATATTCCAATTCTGTAGTTGAGCGTGACAACAACAACGTTCCCGTAACTGGCCAGTATGCTGCCATCCATCATGTTCCCGGTGCCCTCCATGTAGGAGCCTCCGTGGATGTAAACCATCACCGGTCGTGCTTCAGAGTCCCTGATATCTGCAACACACACACACACACGTACAGATACACACACACACACACAAACACATACAGACACACACACACACAAACACATACAGTCACACACACACACAAACACGTACAAACACACACACACATGTACAGACACACACACACACACACACACACACACACACACACACACACACACACGTACAGATACACACACACACACACACACACACACACACACACACACACACACACACACACACACACACACACACACACACACACGTACAGACACATACACACACACACACACACACACACACACACACACACACACACACACACACACACACACACACACACACACACAAGTTGAACATACAACTGTAGAAACAGTAGCAATGAAATGAGAACTGTTCCTAAAACTTAATGTCCCAAGTGCTCAGTATGAGGCATGAGAGAAGACTGCTTAGAAAATGTGCTCAGAAGCAAGCCAGGGTGGTAAGCCTGTGGTTTGAAAGCTGTACAAACAATCAGAAAATGCGCCTTGACAAGGGTTATGTATATAATCAACAGATTTTATGGTGCATGGGAATGTTAGGCCAAGTGCACTTGTGCTTTGTACCATTTATAAAATCACTGAATGGAAGAAAAAAAAAAACAAAAAGAAAAAAAGAACTCTTTAAGTTCAGTGTAAAATAGAAACAGTGGAAATCTATAGCTCATGTTTTGGGACCAATTTACTATATTGGATAATGACCATCTTTGGAAAAAAGTTGAAGACACATAAATAGATAATACAATGTCTGGATCAATGAGTAGTAGATCTAGCACTTGCTGACAGGACTGCAACTTATCCTAAATCAGATACTACGACTGGTCCTATTTACTCAAAATAAAAGCCCTCCGCCCCTGCACTTATGCAGAGAGCAAAAATTAGGAATTGCAACAGTTTCATGAAACTTAAAAAAAAATCCATGCATCAAGACTTTGATTTTTTAGTGAAAAAAAAAATACCTTCAGAAATATGAATCTCAGCATGTGAGAAAGCCGCCCCCTTTTTCCTGTGTTGGCTCCCTGGGATTCACATGAGGAAAAAAAAAGAAGTACAAAATTCAAAAAAAGCATGGAAGATTTGACTTTTCCTCTTATTTAATATATGATCAAGCTGGAAGGAGAAACTATCCTGAACCTCTGATTTATGACTTTTTAACAATTCTTTTTGAAACATAAAGCACAGTTTCAACTGACATGGTAAAAATAGTTTTTTAAAAAAGGTAAACAAATGATGTAATTGTTCCTTATGAAATGTTAGAGACACTTGGCACTTGGAGTAATGCAATCCTCTGTAATTTTATCTTCAGCTGTGTTGTCAGTTCTTCAGGTTAAATCCCGAAGGAAACATCTGGGTGAAGTGTTTCTTAATGAACGATTGATTAACTTTCACAGTGTCTCAAAAGATAGGTCTAAAATGTGCACATTTCAAAAAACGTCCGACTTGAAAAAAGACTGTTAGAGATAAGTAGAAATGAGAACAGCTGAATAAGAGTGAAGAAATAATTAACTCATAAAATGCCCACGGTGCAGTTCAAATTAGAAAAGTCTGAAAGAATAAAAATGCATAGCACAAAAGGGCCATGTTATTGCCTATTGGAATAAATGTATCAGTGAAACGTAATTAAAGTGCTTATGTGCCAGGTGAGGAGCCCTACAGGCTGCACTTAGCCGAGGGGCGATATAAAACATGGGCTGCACCATTTTGGACAGCTACCTCTCGAGCAGGCTGTTTATCTGTTGTTGCTATGCTACCATAAAAAAAAAAAAAAAAAAATCAGTCTCAGAGTGGTGTGATGCATTTAGTAGCGGAGCGCAGATCAACTTGTAATGCTGAATGCTATGTATCTAATTGCATGCTTGTGAGGGAGGCGATACGCTCAAAGAAACCATGTTTAATTAGTGTCTTGAAGTAACCTGATTTAGGGAAATCTGTTAATCACCACTGGATTTAGAAAACATGCTGCACCACTGTGGTATCACATTGCTCTGTTAATCTACACAGCAGATATACAAATGTTCTGTCACTGGTTTATCTCACAGTTCAAAAATAGGAAAGGATTCAGTTGGCAACAGACAGTTGACTTCAGTGGCTCCCTAATTGGCCCCCAACAGACCCACTGACTGAACAGAGCTTCACTAATAAAGCGACACTTTAGCAAAAAATTGAACTCTGCCATAGCTAACTTTCTTCTAATGGTCTTTATGATCACTTGATGGTGTGACAGGAAACATGCTGTGCTTATCATTTTAAAAGCTGAACCTTTCCGCTTTGTTTAGAAGGATCTATATTTCAACAACAACTAATCTCAGCAATAATTCACTGGTTAATGGACAAACAAACACACACCTCACTAACGTCTGTTTGTGTTGCTTTGTTTGAATTTATACAAAGGATCAATTCATCCGCACCAACATAAACCTGTGAGATACATTACTGCTTATAAGCTTAAATGTAACATATCAGATAACTGCATCGCTTTTGGGTGATGGATCAGCTTCAGGTGGCAATGACGTGAGCAGCGGTCACAGACAGAGTTTGTGATGGTTGCAGGACAATGACGGCAACAGGAACAGTGAGCAATGATTATGGAAAGCTGCTGCAATCCAATTTGCCATAACAACTCACCATCTTCTATTGGCGTGTAGATGTTTAGATACAAACAGTCCTCGCTCTGATCCTGAATGTATGTGGCTACTGTGTCCAGGTTATAGGTGAACCATATGGGCATCATGATCTCTGGCACGGTGTTGTGGATGTTCTGAGGGCACACAGGCATGAAGTGGGTGGCATTCTTGACACCTGACCACGAGGAGGGCTGCTCGGGGGGCATGAAGCGCTTCTCACCCACAGGTGGGGCTGCATAAGGGACCCCGAGATACTGATCAACGGGCCTGAGGACCTCACTGGGCACAGGAACTCTAAGACCTCGCAGTTTCCCATACTGGGTAGTCACAGTTGGGTAGAATTTCTGGCTTGTGGCTTTGGTCAGTGACCAGCAGGGACATAATATCCACCAAAGAAGAGCACAGTGGGTGATGGTTGCAATCCCTTGCTGATGTAGCAGGTGTGCAGGCAACAGATGGCCTCTAAACGTAGCCAGCCACATGGTCTGGACGAGACAGTGCCTTTACACAACACAAATGCACACTGTGTCTGTTTAGCCCCTTTACACTGACCCTGTCAAACAGACATTCCTCAATGTGCCTTTAGCTCCAACACTTATCACATCCAAATACACCTCAGCCAGGTATGGACCACCGGCGCTTCCTCTTCTCATTGCAGTGCATTTGGATCTGGGAAAAGAAAATAACATGATTAGGAAAATTAGCCAAAGAACATGTAATGATTAGATCATTTTAATGCAATAGAAAGATGTGTACAATATACACGAAAAAAGATAAGATTGGAATCCATCCAATTTCCAAACCTGCTTCAACCTGTTCAGTATTACTAGTAATGGAGCCTATCAGCTGTAAATTGTAAGAAAGGAAGGACAGATCGCCAATTTATGAAAAGAAAAGGAAAAGAGACTGACTTTGAATTAATTTGGATAAACAAAGAAAAGCTAAAAATGTGAAATGTTTGAAATAAGCACTCAGTTTGAAATGAATGTCAGTAACAGGTAAACTGTATGACTGTACAGTTTGACAGTGCAACAATAACATTTGTCAATATTGAAAATAATTTGTGGATTTCAACAACTATGGTAAATGACATTAAAGGAGTCAGGAAATCTCCAGAAATCTCTGGCCAAACCCATTGCTGAATGTTTTTTGTAGTGCTCAGGCAGCCTGGCTTTTAAAACAGTTGTGGTTCAGCAGTGGAAACCGGAAACCGCTGCATGGTCTCTGACACACTTCTGTCAGTGGACACAGTTTGTTATTGTTTCAGTGGATGCAGATTAAAGCTCTACCAAGCAAAGAAGAAAAAACAAAAAAGATGCACAGACTTAAGCACTTTCTCACGGCACAAGCTGATATAAAAAGTGAAGCGGTCTGAAGTATTTGAAACTATTTTTGTAAATAATGGACTGCACATCATCTCAGCTAGCGAGAAGGAGGACTATCCAACATTTTATCTGTGCACTGAACAAAAGCCAGGATCTGTGACAGCACTGGGATGAACTGTTGCCCAGGTGGTGGACAACTTGCACAGCGCCAGTAATGCTGAGCAGTGTGTGCAGGTTCAACGTCTCAGATCCTTTTCAGCAAGGTTTTGCTTCGTTCAGAAAGACAACACTGAACGATGCAGCACAACTCCAAGTCCAGGGGCTAATAGGACTCGGCCACAGTCCAAACCTGTCACCCCTTAGACATATTTTGGCCAATATGAAGTAACAAAATGTGAGAAAGGAGACTTTTGAACTGTTGTACAGGAAGATATTTTACTTTCATAACTGAAACAACAGGTCTCCTTAGTTCCCAAAAACTTACGAAGCGACACAGTCATAAATATGTCGCTCTCTAACACTATGTTAAATGATGTTGCTGACATTAAAATCAAAAATTGCAAGTTTGTTTAAATAGATGTAATTTCTCAGTGCTAATATTTCTTAGGTCATCAAGGCTGTCCAGGTCTGGTCCTCGAGGGCCGGTGTCCTGCAGGGTTCAGGTGTTTCCCTGATTCAAACTAATAGGTCATTGTACAGAACCTGATAAGCGGTTGGACCCATGTAATTTGGTGTGTTGGAGCAGGAAACATTTAAAATCTGCAGGACGCCGACCCTTGAGGACACTCTTCGGACACCCCTGCATTAAATAAACATTAGGTTCAAATTATTTATAAATAATTGCATTCTGCTTTCCTGGCCTATTTTTTGGAGTTACAGATGAAAACATAAAAACTCACAGTGGTAGAGCAGCTTTTGATTTTGATGTAAAAGAAACAAAAGAGAGCAGCAAAGGAAAGATATCTTTTATATCGCTCTGAGAATAAAAGACTGACCAGGTTATATTTCAGTGTTTAATTTCAAAAACACTGCATCACGAGTTGGGCTTTATGTCTTCCAGTACATCGAGGCAAAACTGTCAGTTACTGACATGAAGATGCATAATGGAAATGTTGCTCATTCCCAGAATAAACATGTCTGGTGGGACTACACATGCACCAATCTCTCCGCACACAGCAGAGTAATTACAGGCTAACTGAAACAATCGAGTAACTATTAAAAGGAGCAACAGACAATCAGAGTTAAACATCTGAGTAAAAGGCTCCTTTAGCCTCTCTTTTAATGAGAATTTCATTCATTTTAAGCCATGTTTTCTAAGCTTGTTTTTTATTTAAAAAACAGGGAACACATTTTGTTTTTGATATTTTATTATGTGGCAATTAAGCTGCTATTATAATTTACGGTAGTTAACTGCATATCTGCAAAACAGATACAAACTGAAGCCATAAAATGAATCCGATTGCTTCTTCATCTGAATTATTTTACTGATTTTGGATATGTTCATAATTTCAGTGACTACAGTGCTGTAAAGATGAATAATAGGGGGAAAAAAGCCTTTTAACTGACTTCACATTCATTCCTGTGCATGCCATAAAACAAGGTGAGTGCCCAGTTACTCTGTCATTGGTTCAAATGGTGCATTACATAAGAAAGCAAGTGTTAGGTCAAACGTCAAGACCTACAGGGAACGTACTGTGTTGCTCTGCATCTGGTACATCTAGTCATCTCATTGGCTTGTAAAGAGCAAAACAAAAAACAAGCTTGTTAACCTCCTAAGATTAATTGATGGATACGGCCCCAAGCTTTGTCAAAGACGGCATTACAGCTACATGGCTCCGTTTTTTTAATCTGATGATCAATTAAGACAGCAGACAATTCCCCACTGGTATGATAAACTAATTAACCATACACAGTATGTAATGCTTTTGGCTTTTCTTCATCTCTGCAACATTTTGTTGCACTGAAGGGAGCGTAAATGCAAATAAATGAAGCTCTGTCTATCTTTCACAGGTGGAGCACATCAGCCAATATAAACATGATGGTGCTTTGCCTATTTCCAAGCAATGACACAAATCCAATCAATTTTATTCTCTCACTATCACAGAAGATCACAAGAGAAACATTGGACTTGTCCAACCACAGGACAGGTTTGTCTGCTTCAATCAAGACTCATGCATGTTTCCTAGTTACAAAAAAGAACACGACTTGTTTTATCTGCCATGTTATCTGACAATGATGTATACCTGATTCTCTTCCTCTGACGACAGGTTGGAAAGCGGCTTACAAAATACGTTTTAGGTTGATTTGGAGATTAAATAGTCTCTTATGTGAAACAAACAGACAACATGAAAGAAAGAAAGAAAGAAAGAAAGAAAGAAAGACAGAAAACTTTGTTTTTTTTTAGCAGTTGTAATGATCAGGATGTTTACTGAACCAATCAAGCAACCACTTGGTCTGAATTTTCAGTTAAGAAAGAGTCCTGACAGTTCGAAAGCATGTAAAAAAGAAAAAAAGAAGAAGAAAAAAGAAGAAAGGGATGTTGCAGATCAGAGGGATAATATGAATTGTTAATATGAATGACATTTCCTTTTAAATTAAACATGTCGCTACTAGAGTGAGAAAATATGTATTTTATTTTTTTCTGAAACATCAAATCAACCTTTTAATTTAATTGGCAGAGTAAATAAGTAAATAAATAAATGTAAAAAGCTAAAAAACAAATCAAATTAAAAAACATCTCCTTTTCTACTGGAATCCCTGCAGACAGACATTGAAAGCAGCTGGATACTCCCTTTTCCAGCCTCTTCTGTTATGGGACAGATGTGGATAAAAGCTTTATAGCTCACACCGAATGGGCCATGTCATAAAAGTGAACCATCACTCAGTCAAGTTTGATACATTACAAGTTATTGGGAAATTTAGATTGGCAACATGCCCAGAACTCAGTAAGTGATATGTCAAAATATCCCAATGTTTAACAAGCAGACGGTTGTTTTTTCCTCTCTTTTGCATCAGCCATGGTGATTTGGGTGATAATATCTTGTAGTCCCGTGGTTCCTGAGACCAAAATACTTTAATCCCCATTTGGCTGAATTGATCTCAGTTACAGACCTATTAGAATGATTGCTATAATCATGTTTCACTCCTACCTCTATTATCTCTACACCTACAGCATTGACAGGCACACATTTCAGCACTAATTCACCACTAACAAAAATCTCTGGAACAACATCTTATCGATCGGGTTCTGGTGGCCTGGGGGCCCTTGACATGAAAGCAAGAGAGAGAGAAAAAAAAAGGAGCCTAGTACTTGAGACAACAGTACCGGGCTCTGGATGTCCTTGTAATCCGACTGGTGTGGATCAAAGACATTTCAGGGTATTTCCAAACCCACATTTTCAGAGAAATAGAGAACAGGGTGGATTGATGTGGAGAGGAATGCCATCAAGAGGACATGTAGGAAGCACTCAACATAATGATCCCCGCTTCATAAATGAATGCAAGGATCCAGACCCACAGAGAAACCAAGGCACAGCCCACGTAGCATCGACAAACTGCTTTAGTGTGCGCGCGCTGCTTCACGTTGTGACTGGGAAGCTTGTTTAATCTAGGTCTAGGACGGTGTAATATTGGACATTAAAAATGAAAACGCCGAGCCAAGACACGTTCCACTGTGGAGTATCCCCAAGCAGTCGCTTTAGGTAGAACAATTACCCCAGGAGTCAGTGATGGATCTGGACACAGATTCGTCCCACAAGAAAGAAAAAGGGGAAAGAAAAGAAACAGAATGGTTGGGTTAACTCACCTGCTTTTACAGCAGCTGAAACGCGCTCCATCTCGAGATTTCCCCCATACCATGCCCGTCAGTCTCGCTAAAAGACAAAGGACGTGTGTGGAATATTCCCCTCGGTTTCGGTATCAAACAGATCTTCGCTCTTATCTGCTGCTTCGCACAGTCTGTGTGCTTTGCGCATTCACGACGCCAAGGTCAGGAGCGCCAACGGTTTTAATGGAGCGCCCACCATAGAGATCTTTCTACGGCGCCCACTGCCAGCGCGTTACTAGGCAACCACGGGGATACGCCAGTGCATTAAATTCACCATCCGAAAAACCCGACGGATTCCCTATTTAGAAACCATTAACCAACCACATTGACCTCGGACAGCAGTCCTAAACGCGCACGCTTTTGTTGAGGTACATTAAAAAAAAAAAAAAAAAAAAAAAAAGAAAAGAAAAAAGAAAAATCCTACACGACCACATAAAAAAGTGAGGGTGCTCAAGAGGCATGCAGGCCTGAAGGAGAGATACTGCAAACTGTGACAACCAAGAAAAATATAAATAATAATAAGAAAACTCTCCTGAAACATGTATCCTAACGTTTTCCCACTGACTGTGATTCTTATGATTATTTGTAACCTCCGCTTTTACTCATCATCCTCAGGACTGACAGCATGAAAGCACTGGGCTTTAAGATCACCTGCACCAGCAGCCCACTAGTAGAGAGAGTGAGCGCGGGTGTTGAATTATATCAGTCCAGTACAGGGAGGTGAGGGAGTTCCCCTTTATCAAACACATACAAACACACAGAAACACACAACTAATCGGTTATTAACTTGCTTCTGTTTTTCATCCTCAACATAAATGTAAAAGCTTGATTGTCATGTGGAAAACTGCATCATCTATCCACATACATGCAGTTGTCTATGAGATACTGGGCCAGACACATTTGCTGACAGAGCAGACATTCCTTCCCCCCCACATATTCTTTTTTAATAATGCCCAGTGGCCATATAGCTGTGATTCACAACTGAGGGCTGATTTTTACAGTTCTTGGGATGGCTCTTTCATGCTTCGTTAGACTATGGGAAAGCTTTTAAAAGAATCTAAGCGAGGCTGCACTTATTTTCTGTCCATGATCATGGATGCTGATGCTGATTTTGATACATACAATAAGCTTATAAAGCAACAATGAGCCATTTAGCAGGTTATATTGGGAAATGCATGATGATTACTGTGAGAAAAATAATGAAGTATTCCCTGTAGTTATGAATCTCCCACCTACAACAATAAAAGATATCCCCTTCCTCCCCTTGTTTTTATCATTACATTTTTATGCATGGGTTTATATACTTGTCATATGTTAGAAGTCCAATGTAATTAGCATTTGAAGACATTTTAATTAAAGATATGCTTTCTGGCCCAGATATTTGCGTTCATGGACAGTGTCCCCACAGAAACCATGAATGTGGGCTGAATCAGCTTGATTGGGGAAAAAGCAAATGCAGTTTGTGTGGCTGTTTGTGTGGGTGTTTTCAGACTATCAGTGTCCTTTGGTGAGACTGAAATAAACATGACACTATTGCTTCCCAGTGGCAAGACTTAGGCCTGTAATATCTAATGGAAAGTGTGGATCCACCTATCAGTTATTTCTTGAATGAGTGGGTGTACTTAGACTTTTGACTGGGACAGCAAGTTATTTTATGTGGAAAGGAAGCATTTCTTTAAAGGAGAAGTAATATAGCTTCTTTTTTCTTTTCCAGAAAATGGCTTAATTTCTTGATGTAGTTTTCCAATGCTTTGATGAAAATACTGCAGAAAAACATCAAAACATCTCCTTTTTCAACCATCTCTTTGCATCGATGTTCAAAGCAGCTGCTTTGTGGAGTCAGCCACTTCACTCTTTCTCCACAATGACTCCCACTCCCTTGTTACATCTTCACACTACTCACTTCCAAGGTACAGCAATATAGTGCAATATTTTTGTTTTTTTAATATGTAATCGAATAGAAAGACTTTTCAGAGATTTTCAAAAGCCTTTTCACTCAAAAAGCTACAAAACCCTGCAAATCTGAATTGATCAGTGAAAGAGACATGTTCAGAGTCAGGTGACCACAAAGTAACAGGGTTTGTTCTATGATTAAGAGGAGGATTTCTAAGTTACTTCAGCCATGCAAATTTAAACATTTACAACCAAAGCAAAAAACATGTTTGTTTTTTTGTTCTTAATACACGTTCCCTTTAACTGGTACTGTACACATAAGGATGAACTGACACACAGTGATCATCTCAGGGGACTACTTGCCATATTGTCACATATATTAATATACAAATATCCAGTTTCTGTGAGAATTTGGACTCCCTAAGGAGCTGGGTGATAAGATACAAGAATGCTCGTTCTTAAAAATTCAAAGAACCAGATGATTATGAAATTGTTTTGTAAACAAAAGAATTTCTTTCACATTCAACTTGGAGGAGACTCTAGGGCAGGGCTCTTCAACTGACCTACTCATGCATCTTGCGTGTTTTAGATGTCTCTTTGCATCAAAAAACCTGATTCAAATGAATGGATCATCATCAGCCTGTCATCAAGGTCTGCACAAGTCTGTTAACGACACAGTCATTTGTATCAGGCTGTGTTGAAGCAGGGAAATATCCAAAACATGCAACAGAGACACACACACACACACACACACACACACACACACACACACACACACACACACACACACACACATGTATATATATATATATATATATATATATATATATATATATATATATATATATATATATATATATATATATATATATATATATATATATATATATATATATATATATATATAAAATGTTCTTTACATGCACCGGCTTCTATTTTGGCTTACATAACATCTTTTCTTTTAACAACAAAGAATACAAGGAACCGTTCAGGCATCACTTCTCTTCAGACTCCTGCTTGATTTCACGGTGCAGCAGCAACCAGGTGCAACACAGCATTAACAAGATCAAGGCAGTTGTGGGGAACTACCACAGGAGAGGAACCCCTCATCTTCATCTAGGGGGAGAAAGGGCAGAGGATGGGCTTTTACAAGTACTCTGGGGTCCAAAAGACACCTTTCTTTACCATATTGTGCTGGTGGGGTGTTATCAAGATCTTTGAGGCCAACAGACTCAACAAATTATTGAAAAAGGCCGGCACTATGGTTGGTCTACAACTGGATAGTCTGGATATGGTGGCTGAGAGAAAGATGTAGGACAAAATCAAAACCATTCTGGACAACCCCTGTCCTCACAATGACCCCTGGCAGATGGGTAACTAATTCAGCCGCATTTCATTCCTTTAGTGGCCACTGCCATCAACTGCACCAAAGAAACAAATCTGTCTTGTCAAACAGCAACCTGCTGAATTCAACTGTAACTTGAGCTGCCCCTTTAGTTCTCCACTTGTCACATTAACAGCTTTTTATTTCTCAGACAATGCTAACTTATTCACACACACACACACGCACGCACGCACGCACGCACGCACGCACGCACGCACGCACGCACGCACGCACGCACGCACGCACGCACGCACGCACGCACGCACGCACGCACACACACACACACACACATCCTTTTCTTTTCATGCCTGTTTGTGTGCATGTCGACGGAAGGAAGATGATGGATTTCTACTACACTTATTTGCAGAAAAATGAAAATCTAAGTTGTATATTTGCGATATTGGTACTGCAGTGGGGGTGGGGGGTGGGGTGGTTGTTTCCATTGACCTGTGTTTTCTTTTTATGAGCGAAGCTCTTTCTCTGCATCTCCATAAATCTCCGTATCTCATCCTGCTAGACTGCTCTTCAAAACAAAAAAAAGATATAAACTTCGAAAGTGATGGATAAAAGACATCTTTTTCTTTTACCACTGTCGAAAAATAAAAAGCGCTTACATATTGGCATTCCGTAACATTCCTGTAAAAGTGGGCCACCAATTTCACTGCATTGGCCTTTACATACTGGCTAAAGGAAGAAAGAAAAATCCCGTAAACGTGTGTCCTTATGTACATAAAACCAGCATTCGGGAACTGAAATGTGACTCGACTAGTAAGCGTGAAAAAAGATGAAATTCTCACACTTCTCACTCAGCTATGGAATAGGGGCACGGCCCTTTCATACACGACTGGTCTCTCCTTTTCTTTACGTTATTTGGTCTACCTCAGGTGGAATAAAGAGGTGATCAGATTTTACGCCTGGAAAGTGGCTCTTCAATACACAGTGATCAGCAAAAGGGGGAAATGCTGTGCCAAGAAAAGCAGGAATGTAAGCACCTATAGTCAACAGAGGATGAAGTCAGCCGATGATCATTCAAATCAATTTAAAGGCAAAGCCCTTATGTAATACAGTAATGCATTATGATTAAGTAGCGTTATCGCACAACTACATTGTATCAATGAGGCCAAAAAAAACTGAAAACTAGATTTTGATGACTTTATATCGACTGACTATGGTCGCAAGCTCTTCATCCTCAAAGTCATGGATGCCATACATTGGCAAGTTACAGAACCATCATTTTCAACTGACTGCATAAATGAAAGACTTTGCAAAAACAAAACTCGGGTAATTAACAAACCCATTGCACTGTTACCCTGCTTAGAAATTTAAAAGAAGCTCTTTGCAGTCAATAAACACAAGATGGTCATATTCACATATGTTATTCAGCATGGATCCGCCACCCGCTCCATCTCCTGCATCAGCCAGCTCTTCTGATGTTGGTGAAGCGAGCGAGGCCAATCAAACAGCCAGCGGGCTGTCATGTTTTGTAGTGCCACTCGATAACGCCTCCCGAGTCGTGTTATTGCCTCCCCTCAACTTGGCTTCAGACACCAGGGAGGCAATAACACGCCTTGCATTGTCCAGAACAGGTTAAACACGCATTCTTCGTCCAGGGATAATACCAGGGTCTAGTCTAAAAATGCCAACTGATGCCAGATCATTAGCTTTTCATAAAAGTGCCTTTAGCTGGAAGCGTCTACATCTTTCTCACTAGCCACTGCTTCAGTTTGCGTTTTAACCACGAGCGCTGTTCGTCTCTGGAGCGAAGTGTGGCCCCTGGGCTAACGACTATGGAGCGGCAAGGAGGAACTATTACAAATATTTGTCAAATTTTCTTACCATGTTAATATGACACTGAATAACTGCAACTGATTCTTTGGCCTCACAATGGGTGACTTCATCCTTTCCTTGATGTGAACGGATGCGGCCTTAGCTGCATTCATTCAACTATTTATTTATCTTTTTTAACGAGTCTGCCATGTGTCGCACATACCCTCTAGCTGGCTGTTAATGAGGGGCTTTTTGGCGCAGAGGAGTGTGGCTGATGCTGTGGCAGTCGGAAGGAAGACAGTTGAAGATTTTAAACATTCTGCCTTAGCTTACTCCCGCCTTGAAAAAATTCAATTACAGCTCAGTCAGCCAATAAAAAGAAGCAACAGGACTTGCAAACCCACTGGAATAGCACATATTACAAGTTGCAGTCCCTCATTAAGCAAAAGAGGGCCCTGGGAATATACGGGTCAGTGGACGAGCTTCCCGACAATCTCACTGCTCACCAATGGGCACTTTTGGAAAAGACCATGACCATTTCCTGGCTACATTTGAGGAATTAACACGAAAAGTAAGCTCCTCTGGTGCAACAGCACTGCCGTGAATGTACTTTCAAGACTTTTAAAGAAAGAAACGGATGAGGATCATGGCATAAAAACAATGAAGGGGACCTTAGCTGCAGCTGTGAAGAGGCGCGTCATTGACACCAAGAAAAACCCACTCCACTGCATCTCAACTGCACTTGATCCAAGGTGAAGTTTCTATGTCTTGTGTGCCAGTCCTTTTTTGCGTAGCAGGTGCGAGATTATGATAATAACGTAAAGGTTTTTCATTATGACTGACATTTCAATATTTAACTTGTACATTTCCTAATTTAAATTGGACTCATTATATAACTGATTCATTCTCAGGCTGCCTGACTACCTCGTCTGTAAATAGCTAATATATTATTTTCACTGCTTCAGGTGCAAAGATAATTTTTTCTCAAACATCAACACTGCTACAGAGGCCAAGAAATGCTGAAGGTTGAGCTGCAGAGGGAATCCAAAGAAGAGGCGGTAGAGGATCTGGGAGATCCACCTGCAAGACAGCTTCGCAAGGCACAAGCCAGCAGCAGTTTGGACAGTGTGTTTGAAGAAATCGCAAGTGAGCAAGAATCAACATCACTGAGCCATGCACCAGTGGGGGCTTCCATTCAATTAGAGACCTACCTAGGAGAGATCACAGCTGCCCGAGAAGACAACCCATTACAGAACTGGGGGGTTAATAAAGTACGGTTCCCCACTTTGGCTCAAATGGCACAGAGATACCTCTCGGCACCATGCGGCAGTGTGGAAAGTGAAAGACTTTTGAGCTCCATTTCACACGTTGTAGATGAAAACCGAAACAGGCTAACAGCTGATAATGCAGAAAAGCAGATTTTCATTAAAAAAACCTGCCCCTCACTTTTTCAAAATAGCTTCTGTCCTTACACTCAGCAGTTGCTGAGGACATGCCACATTCTTATGTCATAGTCAAGAGCTATATTTAAGTAAAACAGATGGCAAGGCTATTTGTTAAAAAAAAAAAATTAATGTAAAAATGTGCATTGCTTTTTGAGTAAAACATGTGGCAATGCAATATAAAGGAAGTTTCCACATGTTAATAAGAATTTCTAACAACCATAGAATTGATCTGTTATTGTTCAAAGTCTAATGGTACTGATAAGTACTCATACTGGTACTCAGTTTCGGAAGTACTCAAATGTAAGTACTTGTACTTTGAAGAAATAAAAAACGTAGCATCAGTGTAACCCTAGAAAATACCACTTTGGTAGATTTGTTAGGGTCAGGCACGAAAAACTACTGTGTTAAGATTGAAAACTGCTTGTTTAGAGAGACACAACATAAAATTTTTATATATCAAATATTTATATATATATAGCATGGAGGAGACACTGCAAATACAATTCACCATACCACAGTAAGTACTTTTGCATAATTCATTATCATCATTTTTACCTCACCTGCTGCTCTAAGTAGCAGCCAATATACCCAAATTTGTTGCCTCTTTTTCTGTTTGTGTTTCATTCATGCAACAAATCATACCACAAACACCTTTACCACTATGTTTTCCTTTTGTTTATTTTTAATTAAACAACTCACGTTTTAGCACCTAATTTCTCTGATGAGTTGAACATAGGAGGAAATCTGCATTGTTGAAGTTCCTTGAGATGACATTTGTCTTTAATTTGGCACTATATTATTAAAGCAAATGGTTTTATGGCTTTAATTGGCTAATCCCCAAAATGGTCTATTTGATAAACCACAAGGATTTGGGGAAAGTAAAGTGCCGACCACCACCAGCACCCCGTCCCATCTAAAAACCATGACCAGAGTTTAAAGAGTTTGAAGACCAACATTATTGCCGATTTCCCCTGAGATAACTCTAAGGAAATAAAAAGAAATATGCAAATCAAATTTTGATGTCAAGGGGGTCCAAGGCCAGTGACAAGGAATAAAAATCACAAATCCAAAACACCAATCAAGGAGAGACAGAGACTAACACTACAAGGAAATACTGTCTACACTTTTACTAGAGGAGCTGGTGCTGGGCATGTTCCTCTGAATAGCATTATTATTCAGTGAGAGCAAGGAACCCAATTTTGCAGTGTTCTTCTAAAAGAAGAACTGCATGGTGGAGCTCAAATACACCTGCTGGCTCTGTACCATACAGATTGTATTATTGTAAAAGTTGAGTTTAGTGGGAGCACTGTTTCAGGAGAAATAGCAAAAGTGCAGAAATCCCACGCAAAAACAATACATTTGTTGTATTAATGCACAAATGATAGAAATGAAAACACCTCAGAGTTGTCATGGATGTGAAATCAAATGATTGAGACCAAAATGCTTTTTTGAACCAGGACATTTTAACATGGGAGTCAATGAAGATTGACTGACTTTTGGAGCCAGATGGTCAGATGGTTGGGCTTGGAAAAATCACATCAAGGAAAGGAGTAGTGGACCAAAACCTCTGCTTTATCTTTGCAGATAAACAATGCTGGAGTATAAAACTTAAAGTAGCATATGGGCAGATATTTTTCTTCATGATGTTGTATTAGCAAATCTTCCGATGCCATCAAAGTAATCAATCTTGTGCCCTAATGTTATCCACAACTGCTATTATCGTTTTTAAGCACTAATAAATGACAATGTCATGAAGGAAAAAAGGAAGTAAAGTTCTCAAAAACATATATACTAAGAGCATTCAATTCAATTCAGTTCAATTTCAAATATACTTTATTAATCCCTAAAGGGAAATTAATTAAAGGAAAATTAATCATGAAAAAAAAGGTTAAAACCTGTCCTGTCTTGCTTTGTTTTTCTAACACTCTTCATCCTTCACCTCTCCTCTTCAACATGTCTGTTTTTGCATCCTTGTTTAGGTCAAATGTCATTAGAAAGGCAGTTTTCACCCATATGTAAACAACTTTCTGTTGTAAAGAAAAGTCATCATAAAATGTGTTTAAAAATGTGTAACAAATACCATCCAAACTAATTTAAGCACCACAGCCAGTGGATGCCCTGCAGACCATCTGAAGCCTACAAGTAAAAATGAACCAGAAGCATTTGAAGATCCAGAAAGGTGCACGTGGCCAAAAACAACCAAAACATTATAATCACAAGCAAATAAACCATCTGAATCAAAAACTGGAAATCATGAGAAAAACACTGCATAAAATGAATTTATTTCTCATTCAAGAAAAAGAGAAGAGAATTTGATCAGAGTAAGACTGTGAGTGGCATTGGAAAAAGCTCAAAGAGACACGATTGAGTTTGGAGGACATACAGCAGCAGACATTAGACTATGACAACAAGGTCAGCCTATGCAAAGGCATCATCGAGAACTTGAGGCTCGAGTAAAAAGAGAAGCTCAGTTCAAATTTGCAGAGACGCACATGTTGGCACTAAATGAGCTGGAAACCTTGAAAAAGAAAGTCCAAGAAAAGATCGGCTCTATTTCTGAACTGGCCTCTAAACTGAGAGGAAAGAAAGAGGCAACAGAAAGTTTTGAATGGACTTTGGCAGAGATGAGCCTGCAACTGATGTCTACCTGTGTAGCGATCAACCACATGCCTCAGGTAAATGAAGTTGCAGCAAAAAAAGTCTAAGAAAAGATAAGTATTTCAAAAATAACGGTCTCCACACAAACTGAAATTTCTGCTTTTGAAAAGGTCTCCGAACAAATGGAAGACTCAGACCTTCAACCTGATGATGTTCACGTGTCACAACCAAAAGATGTCTCTCTCTCCAATAAAACAGGATTCAAACCAGGATTATCTGAGCTAGTGGAGATCAAGGAAACAGAATCGGTCCACCAACAACATGAGGTCTCTGAACAGAAAACAGAAAACACAACACTGCACATGCACGAAGAAGCTCACTAAAAATGAAAACCAATATGAGGAAGGTGAAAAAATCTGTCAGCAACAGGAAGTAATTGCCAAGTAGGATTTGGTTATTCCAGATGAGCTGGCTGTGCAGCCTGAGGTCCCACAGCTGGAAGAAGTATTTGTTTCAGTTGTGGACTCTGAAAAGCTCTCAGAAGCAGAAGAAGACTTAAACGACCAACTTGATGATTCCACTGAGTTCCTTGAACTAGCTGAGTATCTTAGAACCCAGCGCTTTATTACCAACACTAGAAAGATTCTGCATCAAAGGAAGCGCAGACACTGGAAGAGAACACTTCAACCAACTCTGGAAGTAATTCCAGAAGATTATAAATTAATGATAGAAAAGCCAGAGGAGATGAAGAAACCTTCTTTGTGGAGGCAATTCAAGACATTTCTGACTCCAGCATGTCTTCGCCAGAACAAACACAAGAAAAACTGAAATCAGGACAGACAACAGACATATGCGGGTAGTAACATGTCAAAATAAAAAGCAGCACATAAAGAGACGGTTAAAGGTTTGGATAAAAAAATTGATTTCAGTGTGTCCAAACCTTTGACTCCTACCGCATAACTTTCTGTTATTTGGGTTTTCTCTGGGTGCTCCGGTTTCTTCCCACATTTTTTATTAAGATGTAAAAAAATGCAATGGAAATGTCTATCCTACATGCTTATGTATATATATAAAATTCAAAAACACAAACACAATAAATAATTGTCTTCATGATTTCCCATTCATATTTGTAGAATTTTATAATCCTCATCTCAGAAGCTAGTTTTTCAAAATTAACTTTTTGTTATCTTCAGCAAGAACTTTTCACTTGCAGCACTTACGTATTTTTCAAATATCCCTCCGTAATTTAAGAGGGAATAAAAAAAAAACCTGATGTTCAAAACGTATTCTGTAACAGCCATCGAAACATTAATTTTGAACTCAGCTGTCTCAAGTGTTGAGGTTGAAAAAAAAAGTTTAAACTGGAAGAAGTTCATCCTCTAGACTCACACCACCTTTTACAAGATGTCTTTAGTTTTCATTTGTTATCAATACAGCTAATAAAATGTCATATGAAAAAAAACAAACAAAAATATCTTGATTCTGACATCTTTAAGGTCCAATTTGTAGCTGGTGTTTCTACTATTGTCTTTTGCCCTAAAGTACTATGTGCTAAAGGGATACAATATCAGTATGAGGTTACAGCATTACCACACCCCTCTAAAATAAAAAAAAAAGATAAAAGTGCTCTCATCCTCTACCCCTTATTACTGTATATGTTTATTGTATTGTATATTTCTGTTATTTGTATACTTCATTTGTGTATTTCTGTCATTTGTTGAGATGATTATATATCCATTTTAATATGACTGTACTATCAGTGTGAAACACTATGACTGACACTAAAATGTCTTTGTTATCTGAGGACACCACAAATAGAATCAATTTGGTTAAATTTTAATGCATTCCCAGAGAAAGTGGGCCAAGGCAGGTATAGAGAACATGATATGAGCCTACTGTAGAAAGTGCAAACAGAAATGGCTTCTGAAAATTACAGATCTATCTATTTGGCTATGCTTCTGACATGCAGACAGATAAATCAGAAAAATGCATCCCTTCATTTGAACCAAACTATTTGTTGATAGTGTATGCATTTGAAAACACAACTGTCCATAACTGCATATGGAAGAAAGTAAGCACACAGACATTTGTCAATAATCCCAAATGTAAATTACTAAAAATACTGATAAAATTATAGAGCCACTTAAACATTCCTCACAATTTAATCTCTAAACTTTAGAGACAGGGACAAATTATTGACTACAACCTATTAAAATGTATCTGCCTGTGCCCTCCCTTTTCTCGGCTGGTTATCTATTGCAGAGACAGTGGTTGACACCCCAGGGGTGAGCGAGTCACAGCAAACAGCAGTGGTGTAGGAGCTAATTATCTCTGCATTAGCTGGCATTTGCCCCTTTTCACTATTTTGAAGGATAATATTTACTTGACTTCATTCCACCCCTGTAAATGGTGCACTTCGTGAAAACAAAGGGAATTGAATAATGTAATTACAAATTCACAATTTTAGTCCCTGTGAGAGACACCAGTTACTACATCTTCAGACGTTATTTGAAGCCAGTCAAGCATGAACACCCTTCCAGACAACACTCAGGGAAACGAGTCCAAACACCCTTCCAGACAACACTCAGGGAAACGGATCCAAACATCCTTCACACCTTCCCGTGATGCACTGCGTGGTTTTGTTGCACTAGTATTTTTACATACCATTTTATTTACTGAATGACTACATTATTATTTAAATAATAAAATTAAACGTATGTATCTAATGCTATTGATATTTATATATATTTTAGTTAGTGAACACTAACTAAAAGTTTAGGGGGAAAAAAACAGCACACTGTGAAAGCTGTTACTAACCTGTTACTATGGTAACAAATTCTGACGTTCACGCGGGAGTAAAAACCAGACTTAAACTGTTTCCGGTTTACTGAAAGTTTGTCAGTGAAATATGGAGAGACAAAACCCCGAAAAGGAGAGGCTTGTCGTGCCCACCGACTTCACGTCACCAGCTCTAAGTACGTCGTGTGTCCTTGTTGCTCTGTGGTTTTGCCTGTTGTGTGTTAGTCAACGTCGACTTCGAGGTCACCGTAACGAGCCAAAGTTAGTTCACGATATCACCTAACTTGACTGTAACCGACGTTAGAAACAACTCCTCACACTTAGATTCGTATGTCTGCATGTAAAAAAACCCCACTTGATTCGTGTTCTTTAGGGAATGCTCAGGACCTGGTTCCTCCGTCGCACTTTGAAACGAGTGTCCAGTCTGCCGGAGCGCGCAGACACCTGCACTTGTCCTGGGTACACCCCGCCGCAACGTCGGTACCGTCGGCCGGTCCCGGTCTCACCAATCCACAATATCCAATCCACGGTATCACGCAAGTCCAACGAGAAATCTTGGAGCTAAGGAAGGAAAATCAGAGGATGGCGATGCTACAAGAGGAGAGTAACGTTGGGAAGACCTTTGTAGATCACATGCCAGATATTAGGATGAGGTACTTTCACAATCCATTGTTTTATATTGTCAGATGTACCATTATTGTTGGTCAGCAGGGTAGTTTGTGGGGTATGATAAAAGCCTATCATCCTCAAATGCAGATCTGCAGTGAGGAGTGAGCAGTGGTCCAGATGTGAGTCAGAGTGGCTACTTGAGGTGGAGAAGCACAAAGCTGAAGCTGAGAGGTTAAAGGGGCAGGTGGAGGGCCTGAAAGAGACAGCAGACAGGACCAGGGAGGAAATGAAAGTCAAAGACATCACGCTGAGCAGGTACCTGTTTTGATCATGTTTTTATGCAGTCAAATACATTTTTTTAGGGGGGGGGTCTTGTTCTTTTTTTTTTTTTAAAGAGTTTAACTCAATAACGTTTGTGCGACAGACAGAACCATGAAGTGGAAGTGATGCGTGAAGAACTGTCAAAGACCAAGGCTGAACTCAGGCAAATCGGAGAGGAGCTCAATCTCAGTAACGCACAGTCACAGAAAATAAGCTCACAGGTAATGATGTTTACTCACAAAACATTTCATTTTGATACTCGCACAGACGTGGGTCACTTGAGAGTTACTGGGCGAGAAACGGACTGTGGTTGTTTGCAGTCTTGTTCAGCTGTACAGATTTGCAGTCTTACTTATAGCATTTAGTCAACTTTTGGTTTAACAAGTTTCTCTGTAATTAGCCTCGTAAATGAAGATTCCTCTGTCTTTAATATTTCTGTCTCTTCTAGCTTGAAAAATTGAAAGCAGAGTCTGATGTGGAAATAACAAAGCTGAGAGGAGATGTAGAGAGGGCCAAAGTGGAATATAGAGAGCTCGCTGTTAAGGCTGATATGAGCAGGATTCAGGCTGAAGAAGAGGCCAAAAGGCAGGTTCTCACACTGCTGCAACAAATGGAGGAAATGAAAAGGAAACAGGAGGTGCAGGTACGTGACACAAACTCTGAGAGGAAACGTGAGCCATGAAAACCTCCTACATACCGATGAAGGCTATATATGGAATTCATTTCAGTTTATCTGTAGTATCAATTCATAGTAAATATCATTCTGGGGCACTTAACAGGGAAAACAAAGAAGTTAATTACAAGTGAAATTGAGTATAGTCCAAGAGCTCGTGTCAGCTGGCATCGGCTCTGCTGAGCTCTGAGTTGTCTAAGCAAAGAAACGAGGGAAGTAAGACCTTCACCTTGAGCCACAGTAAGGTATTACAGCATTATTTATGTTTCTTTAAGGTTATCTTCTTTTGCCTGTCTTTACTTTCAGCTGCAACAGCTGAATGCCTCCCATTGTGCAGAATTGAGCACAGCGAGAAAAACAAACGGTGAATTACAGGACCGCCTTCAATCAATGGCATCAGAAGTGCTGCAGCTAAAAAGCACTTTGACTGAAGTATCTACTGAGAGGGATGGGCTGAAAGAACATTTAAGGTGCCATTATCTAAAACAAAAGAAAGCTAAGAATCTAAAGCACTTTTATAAAAGTCAGATTCACTGATTTTTTTTTTTTCTGTCTTTCTTTGTTTACTCTTTTTTATACATATATATTTCAGTCAAATGAGACAAGCCTTTGAGACCCAGTCTACAACACTGCTCAGCCTCAGGAATTACATCGGCCAGCTTGCCCCAGAGAAAGGAGAAAAGGAACAATTAAATGAAGCGCTCGAGGTGGAGACAGTATAAACTATACTGACAGAATAAACCTACTGTGAAGCTACTCAATGGGACTTTGAAATATTCTTTTCAACATAGTAAAGTAAGTTTATTTAAACCAGTGAGAAAGTAACTCATGAATTTATGAATGTGCATTTGTTTTGTTCTGCGTTTTGTAGCGGCTGAACAAAGAGAAGGCAGCTCTTCAGACGACCGCAGAGCTTTTGACAGTAAGACTTAACTCTGTAAAAGAGATACTTGCTCTCCAAGAAGAAAAAATAATAAAGAGGGTGAGTGCGTTTTATCTTCTTTCTTTCACATACAGGATGGAGGTCTTTGTTCATAACACATGATGAGCAGCAGAGAGTGCTTCTTGCAGGCTGAGCAACTGATTTTATTAGTTTTTATTTTATGCGATGTGGGTCAACCAGCTGGAATATTTTTAAAGAGTAATCTTAGCTAAAGAATCTGTGTGCGTGTGCGTGTGTGAGAGATTTTCCACTGTATATTACAAAAGATTTAATTCAAAAAAGAAATAGCTTAAAACAATATAAATATAAATCTTGACGATTGCTTATAAGTGCTAACATCTTAGTTTCAGTTTTAATTTTGGAAATAATTACGTTTCAAGGTGAGACATTTTAAGACTAGAGAACATCAATAAAACAATTTTGCGACGATTTGCCAATTTGCAGCTTTTGGACATTTGACTGATTTTACAGCATGATATAATGGTCCTGATCAGAAAGAAGCATACTGAGCTATTGTGAGAGATGATGACTCCTGTAACAAATGATGCTTTGTTCCCTCAAGAGTTCTGATGTTAGATCATTTAGTCTTAATGGGAATTTAATTATTGAAAATCAGCAACTGAGAGAAGCTAAATTGTAAAAGATCTTACCTAAGTTTCTAAAACATGTGTTTTGATCGGTATTATCTAGAATTTTCTGGCACATTCAAGAATCCTCCAGACGGTGGTTGCTTGCCATCTAAAATCTTGCCACTATTGGGTCTGTAAGTCTCCTTAAGTATGGAAAAAACAATATGGGAGTACTTGACTAATCAGGAATGCTGGGTTCTTTAAGCCCCAACATGTAACTACAGCAATTAAACAATTACAGCTCCTGACTTGGTTCATTTTGAGAAGTATAATGTCTCCCTGGTACTTTGTTCAGTGTCAGTGATGCCAACTGTGGAAGTGCAGGGTGCTTAAGAGGAGGTCTCGTAAGATCCTTAAATTCTGGGACAAATTCCTGTCTCTGTATGTGGCCCTGTGATGGACTGGAGACCTGTCCAGGTGGACCCCTGCCTCTTGCCTGTAATGAGTCGGGATAGGCTCCGACAGACTCCCTGTGAAGGAATAAGCGGGTGTAGAAAATGGATGGATGGATAGTTTCTGTGTGATTGATAATTTGTACACAGAAACTATTGACTACAATAGTAGTCAATAAACAACACTCATCAATTTGAAGAGAGTTTGGCTACTTTGTAAATGCTTTATAATTCTCATAAGAAGCATTTTCTGAAATAATTTTTGCGCCATATTTGTGTTCCAGCAGACCTCCACAGATCCTCTTTTGAAAAATAGCTCTGAGGGCCTTCAAGTGCTTCAGCTGTGGAGGGAAAAAGTGTTCATGTTGTGTGTTCAGCTTCGCTCAAAGGACATTGAGATAAGAAGAGAGAAGGACAAACTTCTTTCTGATGTATGAATACAGTGATTCATCGTTGGAGTACGGTAATATTATATTCAGTATGTTTGAAACTGTTTAAAGTATTATTCTGTACTTCAGGTGAGATCCATGGAGCAGCAGCTCCACCAGGAGCAGCACCATGCCAGTGTGCTCCAACACAGCCTGCAGGACAGGGTTGCTGAGCTGGACCTGGAGAGAGTAGAAAAGGAGGTCAGATAATGTTGTTTACAGTAGATGATTCTGATTCCAGAAAAAGCTTCCTAACAACAGTAGATATTGGAGAAAAAAAATCGCTGCGAAAAGATATTCTTAAAAACTAGGAGTCACAGTTTTCTAAATAAAGCAGAATTGTACTTGATACTCCGTCATAGAGGGATTTCTGTTTTTCTGACCAGACAATAAAGCAGAACTTGGCCAAAGTCCACAAAGAAAACACTGAGCTGAAGTTGCAGAGACAGAAAGTGGAGGCTGATATAAAAACCCTGACAGAAACTGTGCAGAGGTAAAATGATTTCATCATTTTTTTTTGTCAGTATTTCATCATATATAATACTACTATTTTGCTTTTGGTTTGCAGGTTCAGTCAGGAATTTTACAGCAAGGTGGCACAACTGGGTGCAGCCAAAGCAAAACTCAACACTTTTACCCAAAGGCTTTCTTTTGCTAAAAGAAGAGTAGAGACGATCCAAGGTAGACAGACTGGAGATTAGTAGGTTCATAGCCGTGCTTTGGGTTGACGTGCAAGCAGTATATCTGGTTAAGAATGTTGACCAGTGTTTTTTTTTTGTTTGTTTGTTTGTTTTGATTACTTTTTCTTTTTGCAGGTTTGGTCATGAGGAGAGCAGCTCTGCAGAAACTTGAGCAGGCCTGTAGACAGTCAGAAGATGATAGAGACAGGTATACTTTTACATTTCATTATTCTTTAAAAAAAGAGCGGAAGTAGGAATGATCATCTGAGCATATCACAGTTTGAAAACGGTATGCAGCCTCAGGGGATAATGAGTCTAAATGAATTTTCAAGTCTCATTTACTCTGCCATCTTGTCTTTATTGTCCCGCAGCAACACGAGCCTCCAAATAGAGCACAGTTTGGTGTGTGAAGAGAGAGACAGACTCACTCAGGAGCTCAAAAGAACCCCGGAGCTCATTGAGAAGGCTCTGGCTGATCTGAAAGAACAATGTGAGACTGTTTCACAGGTCACAACACTTATGATACGCTGTCAGGTTTTCTTCTCTATGTATGGGCCTTGTTTCACTCTGAACCTCCTCCACAGATGAGAGTGAAGTTCGGCAGCAGCAGCAGGAGCTGGAACGGAGATGCATAGAGGCGAAGATGGCTGTAAGTGAAAAAGAAAAGACTGAGCAGACTCTGCAGCAGGTCCAGGACCAGCTGGAGGAGAGCAACAGCAGCCTGGAGGGGCTCCGCTGCAAACTGCTCCGTCAGCAAGAGCACAGCGAGCAGGGTGAGACTGTCTTAACATCACCTACTGCCATTTTTAAAGCACTTTATCGGGTCATGCTTCGCACCTGGGGCCACTCTTACAGCGTAATCGGCCATGTGATCAGTAGCATTATGTGAACAATTTGTGATGTGCTCATAGATGCTTGAATGCAGTAGTTTAGGGTGCGGCCCTTTTTTAGTCTAGTAAATTATCTTTACTTGGATTTGTACATGAAAACTTCATTAAAGTTTTGGAATAATAGCAAGGTTCCCTTTACCATCTGTAATAATTTCTCTTTTTCATACTAGATGTTTAGATACCCTTGAATCACACTGATATTGCAAAGGGTAAGAATTGTAACCTAAAAGTAATATGCTGGATAAATGCTGAATTTTGCCCCCATAAAGAACAGAAACCATTAATTATTTAGAGGTCTATGGCCATTGCCAGGTTTTAGAAATCAGGACAGATTTTTGTTTTTCTTTCCTTCCACTTTTTGGTCAATGTGTTGGGCTGATTTTCTTTTTCTCCGTCATGCAACAAGATATACCTGGTTTAAAATATTCAAATTTATGCACAAATTTGGCTTAAAATTACATAAACATTTAGCAAATAACATATTGCTTAAAACAGGGTGTCACATGTCTGACAACACAGGGCTGCCTGCAGATTTATCTGAATTTTAATTGGCTGGATTTTCTCAGGTTTTGGTTGATGCTGCTTATTAAAAAGAAAAGAAGAAGGAGGCCATTAATCATCCCAATTAGATGAATCATTCTACCTTGATTGATATTCACACCTTTTCATTTAGTAAATTCATTGTTGTTTGTATTTCATTCTGCATTTACTCAGTGACATTACAATTTATATGCTGAAATGTAAGTGAATGTATAATCATTTCATAACATCTTAGTCTGAGTTTGCGCCTTAAATGGAAGAAAGCCCATCCCTTACAGATGCTCTGGAGCACGGTGGAGTGTGTGGTTTTCAGTGAACCTCATATCGCTCCAGGGTTCATTATCCTGTCCTGTCTACAAGTAGCAGCTAGAGTCAGGTAGCTGAAATCCCTTCTGACGCCCTACACAGGGAATCTGGGTCAGCTCCCTCCTAGCTCAGCTCAATCATATGTAGACTTGCACTCAGGGTCGCTTGTTGCATTCCTCACAGGAACGCTGTCTGGCAGTGCCATCCCTATGCACAAGGCTCTCTCAGTGCAGACGGTCCTGACTGTTTTACGCTGGTGGAACGACCTGCCAGTTGCAGAGCGGGAGCAACCCTTTCTGTCTCTATCGAACTGTACTTTTGATTCAGTTTCCTTCTTGCACTTTGTAATTGCATTTTCTTCTTTTAGAAATTGCACTTTGGCCAAGTCTGCCTTTACATTTTGGCTTGATTGTGTTCCTTTCTTTGTAATGCACTTTTGATAAAAGCAGTTGTTAAATACAATGTAATGTAACTCTATCAACACTACTTGATTTTATATCCTTGAAGTGCTATTTTAAGCTCTTGTATGTTGTTCTGCTGTTGAAAATAACTGGTCAAAGACTCAGAATAGTAAGAAATGATTTGCCATCTAAATTTAAGGAGTAAAGATGGGTTATGTCTTCTGAATGCAGAATACTGAGGGGGCCCATTGAGGATTAGAGGACTTTGTGTGAATGTGGCTGAATGATTGATTGGCAGCCTCATATGCATTTATCCTCAGTGGCTGAAACAACAATCTAGGGAGAAGTGGATAAAGATTTTGGGTTGATTTACTGCTGAGCTGACGAGTTGAAGTATAGCAGGCAGGTGCAGATTGAGCAGCAGCCGAGGAGCACCCCTGCCATAGCACAGACACACACACACACAGACAGACGGGCCAGTAATGAGTCACATGGGAAAAGGAAATGCTGCAAACAACAAATTAACAGGAGGTCCTGACATAGTGAACGTAAAAACCAAACAGGAGTTCCTATATTTGACCTCCTTGATGTGTGTTGTACCGACCATAAAAGTCAGCTACAAAACAACATAGTTTAACCCCTGACCCTATAACCCGTGTTTGTCTCTGACAGTCCTACAGGAAAGAGTCTCTGAGATTGAGGAACAATGTGCTGAGAAACTGAGAGAGCTGGAAGTTCAGGTGAATGCTGCAAGGAGAGAACACACCAAAGCAGGTAGCTGCATCAGTGTCACCTCAGGCCACAGCCGCTCAGCATGAGAGTGGAGTTATAATGTAGACTGCAGTTTAATAAGATCGAATTTATTTGCACAGTATATAGCAGTATGATATAACAGCATGTCCCAGTGGTTTCTGAGCTGTCTGTATTGTCTGCTGCAGTTATGACTTTACAGCAGTTTCAGAGAGAGGCGGCAAAGAAAGATGAGATGAAGGAATCTCAAGGTTTGAGGAGTGAAAACACAAACCTGGATATCTTCAATAATCAACTGAAAGGGACTGAGAAAGATACAAACCTCCTACCAGTAAGAGCATTTTAAAAACAAAACACGGTTCAGGAAATTTTGTATTTGTGTCCCATAATCTGAATCTGTTCCAGGTCACGGTGGCTGAAAGAATGCTGATGAGGGAGGATACGCCGGGTGACACAACGGCTATGCAGAACCCCGCTGCTCCCAGAATTCAACAAGACCCTTCACAGGGCGGGTGCTTGGTAGAAGCAGAACTTCATCTATCTGCAGGTGGTAATAAATGTCATAATCCTGCTTCTGTCACACAGTTTTTTGCTTTTTTTCTCTTGACATTTACAGATGTGACTGTCTGTCCTCTCAGAGAGACTGCTGTGTGTTTTAGATGAGCTGCACACACTCGGCGCTTCAGTAGCGAACAGCTCCGAGGACTCTGCAGAGGAAGAGAGAGCGAGTGATGGCGTGAGACCAGCCACGGGTAGCTAATACCTGGAGAAGAGTCACGGAAGTGAACACACCTTTGATTTGTCTAAAAAAGTGGCCAAACATCAGAAAAGCATGCAAATGTGCACTGGGAGAAACCGGTGCTGGTGCAAAGACACTAAAGTATGTGTTGAATTCTTTCTAAACACAATCTGCACTTGTCTATTACCAGAATTACTTGAAAATATGTAGATAATGAAACGCGCATTTAAACTATTATTTTCAAATAAAATTGGTGAAATAATTGTATGGTCTTCATTTAATCCAGCGTTTCTCAACTCCAGTCCTCGAGCCCCCCTGTCCTGCATGTTTAAGATATCTCCTTGCATCAACACACCTGATTCTAATTTATAGTCGTCATCAGCATGTCCTCAAGGTCTGCACAAGTCTGTTATTGACACAATCATGTGTATCACGGAGTGCTGAAGCAGGGCAGCATCTAAAACATGCAGGACAGGGGGGCCCCGAGGGCCGGAGTTGAGAAACACTGATTTAATCTAGGACCACAAACAATTACGATCACACCTCCATGCAATGTTGAATGTATTTAATAAAAACGTCCGTCACTAAAAACAAAAAAAGAACTGATATAAAATATGGCAATATATTCAGATTTGTGTGATGGAGCAGACAGGCTGTACTTCAACACATCTGAAGCTGCTGTTCTGTGACTGCCGTCTGAATTTTCAGAGTGGTAAATTATTTTAGATGCTGTTTCGCTTAATTGTGTGCAGTTAGCATCTATATTCAGTTTTCAATTACTGGAGAATTGTATGAGTTCAATTAAACCAAAACTATAATTGGAGATGAAGTGTGATGATGACTTTTCAGGTCATGGTGCTCCTCAACTGCTCGATCAGGCGTCACACCTCTCCAGCTGGAAACCAAAAGAAAAAAAGGTTTTCCTTATTTATTTTTTTGAATCAGCACAGAATGTTTAATTTGTTAAAGTTTTAATGCACCTGTTGACATACTTTGCCTTGGAATTTATGATTTTGAAAAAACAAAAAGTATTTTGTAACTGAAACTCTTTTACATGGCAGATAAACGCCATGATATACCACATAATAGTGCTATTTGTTATGCTGTCACAGATTTGCAACCTTTCAAAGTTTCCGTCCTCTAGGAGAATGGCGAATCAAGAGAGCGTGAAGCTACCAATAAAGTCTTGACTTTTGTTTGCCGAGACCCACTCACATCTGGAGAAGTGATTATTTTGAAAAGAGGATGAAAGCACAAATCTTATCAAATAGTACAACTCTGCTTTTTGTTCTACAGTCTGGCTTGTATTTCATCAAAGAGACTTCAAATGTCAGCACGATAGGAAACAATTTGTGAATGATATCCAATAATGTCACTAATTCTGAGTGATGTTGGCAGTTTCCGCGGTTTGCTTGCTGCAAGTGCAATGCGATGCCTTATTTGCATTTTATAACCAGCAGAGGGCAGTGTTGTCAAAGCTGGGCGACGGGTTAAAGGTGCTTTTGGGCGTTTGGAGGACTTGATTCACAAAAGACCAAGGGATATGATTATTGCAGTAAAACCTGTTAAGACCTGAAATTTGGCAGAAATTCACATATAGTGAAAAAGATTGTTCTATTAATCAGGACTTAAAAATAAATCCTCACGTCTCAGAGAGCATGAGAGAAGGATTACAGCAGTCAGGCACACTGAGAAACTGATAAATAATTTAGTAGAGCATTTCAGTCCAGAAATGAAATATATTACATTGGGTCATAAAACCAAGTCAACCATTGATTAATTTAATCAACAATTATTAATTAGTGGTCCTGAAACAGCAGATGGCCTGAATGAATATTAAAATCAGCCATAACCTAAAACCAGCTCTGTGGTGTGGACTTCACTGACTCATCAGCTGTTATCATTAAACTGAAGATCTGCTTTGTGCCTGACTTTACAAGAAGTCCACCCTCTCATTCTAAGACTAGTACTGTGTTGTCATGGTGTCAAATCAAAAAATCTCAGATTTTACTCTGCCTGTCATGAAAACTTTTCCTTTCCCGAGGTGATTAACGGCTTCTGCTCGGCGTTGTATATATTTGTGACGCAGCACAAAGAAACTTGTGTTTACCGTGGGATTAGAAAAAGTCTGGTTTTGCTGACCACCTCAAGAAATGACTGCAAATGTTAGGCCCAGACGTTCTCCTGCACGATTATACACAAGTACAAGACACCGTTCACAGCTTTAGGCTTTACTCTGTTGCTGTCAGCTTTTCTTCTGCATCGCCAGCTATCCTCAGCCGAAGTCAAACACTCAAAGCTCTTTCAAGTGTTGTGAAAGCGAACACAGCCTGCAATTCAGTCTGTCACACTTTGTTAAATGTCCCCAAAGTGGAGCCCTCTTGGGGACAGTCCTCAATGAAGTTTGTTACACCCAGTTACTAGAAAAAGATGTCAAAATCCTTAAAATTCCTCAATTATTACCACTGCATATTGTCTCAGGGATACTGAAGCCCTTCTTTAAATGTTACATAAAATGTCCTTTTTATTTTCTGCTGCACATAGCAAACATGCTCTTGAACAATAACTTCTACTCTGCCGTTACCATCTGCAGAATATATTTTGCCCTCTAAGTTCTTTTGTGAATTTCTTTTAAATGTGATATTAAAAGATGCATCAAAGAAACATGCCTAACAGCCCCTTGGTCGGTCCACTCAGCTCGTCCATAGCTTTGCAAAGTTCTTTCAGTCTGTAGGTCAGAATAAGGTGGAGGATATTCTGAGATGATGCAGTAAGTTAGGAGTGATGAGCACCAGTGCTGCGTGCAGCTCCAGAGCCTGGTTGACGGTTGTGCACGGCTGTGGAGGGCCAAGCTGCAGGGCAGAACAGCAGCCTCAGAGGCTGAGAGAGAAAGGCTGCCAAGTAGCCCTATTTATAGATGCAGTAGGCAATGTGGGGCATTGTTCGGGACAGTCACAGCGGACTTGAAATGTCCGGTTTTCAAACTACAGATGAGCTTCATGCCAGTTTAGTGGCAGAACTTTAATACATTGCTGTAGTGTTAGTTTGCTGTAAGTGAAGTTAAAAGTTCTTTGAGCTTTGACCAGAATGCACGATACACAAAGAAAGTGCCTCCTAAGAAAGTTAGAAAAGCTCAAACTAACATCACTCTTATCAATGGTTATCAGTTATTTGACCTATCACTTAGCATTTAAAACGGACACCTACAATTTGCAACGTTCAGATCAACAGGGCGAGATTGTAAAAGCAGATCCTCTTACAGAAAATGTAGGACAGTTATTTTAGATATAAGGTTCATTTCTGAAACTAGTGGCAAGCATGATGTTATCTTGATATCTCCCCATGTGCCAATCAGTCACCTTGTGAGGTGTAATTTCAGCTCAGGCTCAGGTGATGAGTGTAATTTAGTCCTCGACAGCACGATGCTGATCAAGTTTATAAAAAGCACAAATGACTGAACAAATGTAAAGAGCACATTCAACCATTCTCATTTCATGTAACAAAAAAAAGATGGTCTACATCTGTTTTTCTCATTCTCACAAAAAGAAAAGAAAAAAAATGCATTTAAATAAATAAATGAATAAATAACTCTCCACTATGTGGCCCACTAATATTATTTTAACCACTTAGCTTTGATTACAGCACACAGCAGTGTTTTGGTCCATTTATTCAGGGTTGCATTCATTTTCAACCAAGGTCACTGCCTAAACCCTTTTCCATCACATCCCAAAAACATAAATGTGGTTAAATAGTTGCTTATCAATCACAATTATGATCATTTGGTTGTTGATGGTTGAAGATGATGCTGGACCATTATCCTTCCAGAGTTTAATGAGGTGCTGAACAGTTCTTTTTTTTTAGTTTCAGAAATGTCCCGTGTTGTCATGTTTGCTTGGTTCTGAACGATAATTAGATCCGTCTGAAACAGTCGTGTCTTTTCCACGACCACAGGATATGTTTTCTGACACGGTTGGGTTAAATAACTTGGAAACTGAAACAGTGTGTGAGCTTAATTATACTCCGTGGCTTCAACAAGAACATAAAGTCTAGTGTTCTGTCCTTCAAAACATCAAAACTGAGAACCCATCAGGCAGAATCCTTGCCAGACCAGGATTTTCTTTTTATGGAAACAAAACACTGACAACTGACATAACGCTGCTAAGACGTTACGTTCTGTGAGAGCTTTGCCTCTGGGTTACTCAGTTGAAGATGTGGGAATGTTAATGAAAAATTTTCATTAACATTCACGTGTGTTGGCATCTGAGCTCCCTCTGGTTCCCAGCATGATTCAAATTAAGCTTACTAGATATTGAAACTTTTGTATAATAACCCCACCCCCCGCCACCAATTTGTGGATCAATTTGTTCAAAATATCAATTTGAAAGTGCATTTTTGAGAGGAACTTGGTACTTCAGAGAATTGACGCATAATATTTCAGTTACATAGCTGTTGTAACAGATAAGGAAACATTCAATCCCTCATCAACTGAACTTTTTCATTTATAAATATATATGAGCACAATTTTCCATCATAACAAGGCAGTAAATGTTGTTGGGGCACTTCTGCTATCTGCACACAGTCACCTTCAACAGTCCACACAGGAAACGCGACCTTCACACACTCAGCTGTTACACAAGAGCTTCTTCCGATAATACAATAATAGTACATATGACACATGAGATGGCATATATTTTCAGTCAAACTTACTTGTCAAAAGCTACACCTGACAGACATTATTATGTGCTATTCTTATTATTTAGTTGTTTTCAGATTTTCATGTCACAGTTGCTCCTGGTGCAGGCATGAACGGTGGACAAAAGGGTGGATACAAACCTATTTTAAGTTGCTCCTCAGGCGTCTAATGACAACAGTTTAGAAGTGAGATTGATGAACCAACTGACTGACTCAAAATAAACTAGAAATTAGTTTTTTTTTGCAGGACAATTTGCTGCTCCGTCATCATTTACATGACAGTTCTATTCTGGTCTTTTTCATACGTGATTGCAAACTGAATATATAGCGTGAAATAAAACATTTAAAATAATAAATATACAGTGTATATGTTTGTATAATTTTGTTAAATGGCAAATGCCCCATACTTACGAATATCAAAACAATTAAAAAAAGGTACTTGAATGTGTTTTCTAACTGTACACAGAAACACGGCGTATACATCAGAATCTTGAGCGGGGATGTCTCCAGCATCCTCCTGGTTCATCACTACCAGCAGTCAATGATTTAAGATTCAAAGCAGATAAAATTCTTCTTTTTTCTATCAGTTATATACAAAACAAACATAAGACGTGATCATTTGTCATGCTGCAAATAAAGATGCAGCATTTTACTGATTTTTTACAGTGCATCTACTGAGATTTAACAGATTACTTATGGTTTAAGTATGTTAACACAGAATAACAAGCTCTAATGTTATTAAAGGCAATGTGAACCAATCTCTGGCTCTGCTTGATCAGGAAATAAATAGCAGCAGACCCAGAGTCTCATACCCCCACAGAATAACCCAAGGGACACTTTCATATGCTTTCTCCAAGTCAACAAAGCACACGTGGACCAGTTGGACAAGCTAAGACTAGTGATGGTATAGAGTTGGTCCAACATTCTGTGTCCAGGATGAAACCCACATTGTTCCTCCTGAATTTGAGGTTTGAGGAACAGCCCCTGATGTCCATGCGATGTTGCAGCACTGCGTCAACTAAGAAAGTCTACAACATCCAGAGCCTAAAGGAACTTTGGGTAGACCTCATTCACATCTGGAGCCCTGCCACCATCTGGAGTCCTGCAACCATGAAGCATTGTAACTCCTTTAGTGACCCCTGCCCCAGTAATAGGTGGGCCCACATCCCAGAATCAACAGACTCAACTTCCTCCGTGGAAGACGTGTTGTTCGGGTTAAGAGCATCCTCAAAGTTTTCCTTCAATGGCCCAAAAACATCCCCAGTTGAGGTTTAACAGCCTGCCTGATGGTTTTCCAGATTTTTCAGATTTTCTGGGCTATTCAAAATCTCTTTCCATGGCCTCAAACTCCTCCCATACCTCAGTTTTTACCTCAGCTACCACCAAAGTTGCAGCCTACTTGGACCTACTGGCACCCACATGTGCCCTGCACCCTACCGGCTTCTGATCCACCAGTACCACCAGGTAGTGATCAACTCACAGCTCCTCTATTTATCAAAGTGTCCAAAACAAATAGCAGCAACTTCAACGACATGGCTATAAAGTCCATCATTTAACTGGCCTCTGGTGAACATCCTTCTACAAGTAGTTAAACAAAAGATCAAGTTAATTGGATGCTTTGCCAAACATGCTTATGCCGTCACCTTATCTAGTTAAGATTCTTACGATGGATTTTATTCTCACACAATATGATTTTAAAAATGATTCTTAATTTGTTTAAAAGTCTACCACCAGACTCTTAATAAAGTCTCCTCTACAAGTCTTTTTTTAATTCAATGACGATCTTCTTTTGCAGCACACCTCCCCTCAACGCATTTCAGGTTGATTTTAAAGACTGGTTACTAATCACTGAATGGTCTTTTTGATGACTTAATCACAGCTTGGATGATGTGTCTGATTGCAACTGTGTGATCTCTGATAACGGTGCTAATTCTAACACTGGATATGTCTGTATTTAGGCCACTTTACTCCCCCAGGCTTCTGACTTGTGTGCATAATTCTGTGGGTTATAACAAGCAGCTGCTATTTATAAAACAAGGTTACCACTTTCAGAAGCACATAGGGCTGTATTGATAGGTGATAGGATGTTTGTTGTCAACTATCAGGATTTACAGCACACAATCAATACATTATATCAATGACTGGGTAGTGTATCTCACCAACTATCATCATCACACGGTCCACATAAGCCTTTTTATACAATGCAATAACAACATGCTTTAAACCGATCCTTCAAATGCCTCATAAATATAATTTTTACTTAAACTCTGAAGGGAGTATGGAAACAGGCTGCTGATGTGTACACTCAATCAAATGTTGCTGTAGAGGCTGTGCATCAGGCAGGAGTGAGAGACTCCCCGAGCAGATCTCATTTGCTTCTGTAAAAAGTAGAAAGCCTGCCCACAGCGCAGTGTAGACATCGCAGCGATTACCTTGAAGCTCACCTCAGTACTCATCCTCATTGAAATGCTGTCAGATATTAACATGGGAACTTGGACAAAACTGTTACCCGTTACCATTTGAAGAACATCCGTGCGCAGCAATAAAAGCTGCAAAGTCACAGAGGGCTGAATCACACCATCAAACCAGCGCAGTAACGAGCCGGATAAGAAGGTCTAGTAGAACGTGTCACCTTTGTGTTTTCAGCCAGTTGCACTGTCACTAACTTTACTGATGGTTAGTTTTACCTGGTGCGACACACACATCTCCTAAACCCTGATGCACTGTCATTAGTGCATCACATCAACCTTTAGATGTCTCTTTTCCGGTGTGATAACTTATAATAGATACAGGCAGGACTTAACAAGAGTTTCCTTAACATCATAGGACATCTAGCACATCTCACCTTGCACACTCATTTTAGTTATTCACTCTCAGTTTGACCCATGCATTCAGGAAACCTGTGAAATTCAAATAATAAAAAAAGAAGCAATTATGCTCATGTAAGCTGTCTTGACTTCAAATGCTGAGCCACAGCTGTAACGTATTTCACTACCATTAAATTGGCTTCTGATTTAAAGCTTCCAACAGGGCAGTGGGCTTTTTTCTAACTGCAGAATCAGAAGCTATCTTTAGTTTTGTGCATATTTCTGGTTTCTATACAGTTTTACTGTGAATTAGTTAAAACCCGTGCTTGTTGTGAGCCCGCAGTTACATTCAACTTTGAACACAGACAAGATTTAAACTCAGAATGCCGTAGTCTAGGTACCCCCTTAAAGCATAACTAAGTTACCAACATCCTGCAGTTACTGCACTTGTTCTCAGTAACATGAGCATCTTTTAAGTGCCTATATATCTTTATTTATCCTATTTACAAGTATAGTTTTATGAAAAAGCTGAGTTTAACATGTGTGGCTTTCATTAAAATGTGCCTTGATGGCATATGCTAGAATTTTCATTAAAAAAAAAAAAAAAGAAAAAAAATTATTTGATTACATTGTGAGAAATATCAACACCAACAGCACTGCCATGGTCCTAACCCTTGACCCTCAGTGGACAGTAGCTTCAATCTGCAATACTGATGTCGCCAACAGTTGAACGTGGAAAGAAATTGCAGAATAAAATCCAAGTTTGGCATTTCATAACAACAAGAGGTTGGTTTGCAGAAAAAGCAAATGGAAGACCATAATAACTCGTTCACCTGGTCATTTGACAGAAAGCAAAATCCATAGATAGAGACAAGCCATGGACGGATAGAGACGAACCATGGACGGATAGAGACGAGCCATGGACGGATAGAGACGAGCCATGGACGGATAGAGACGAACCATGGACGGATAGAGACGAGCCATGGACGGATAGAGACGAGCCATGGACGGATAGAGACGAGCCATGGACGGATAGAGACGAGCCATGGACGGATAGAGACGAACCATGGACGGATAGAGACGAACCATGGACATTTAGAGTCGAACCATGGACGGATAGAGACAAGCCATGGACGGATAGAGACAAGCCATGGACGGATAGAGACGAACCATGGACGGATAGAGACGAACCATGGACATTTAGAGTCGAACCATGGACGGATAGAATCGAACCATGGACGGAAAGAGACAAACCATGGACGGATAGAGACGAGTCATGGACGGATAGAGACGAGCCATGGAAGGATAGAGACGAGCCATGGACGGACAGAGACAAGCCATGGACGGACAGAGACGAACCATGGACGGATAGAGACGAACCATGGACATTTAGAGTCGAACCATGGACGGATAGAATCGAACCATGGACGGATAGAATCGAACCATGGACGGATAGAGACGAACCATGGACGGATAGAGTCGAACCATGGACATTTAGAGTCGAACCATGGACGGATAGAGACGAACCATGGACGGATAGAGACAAGCCATGGACGGATAGAGACAAGCCATGGACGGATAGAGACGAGCCATGGACGGATAGAGTCGAATCATGGACGGATAGAGACGAGCCATGGACAGATAGAGACGAACCATGGACGGATAGAGTCGAACCATGGACATTTAGAGTCGAACCATGGACGGATAGAGACGAACCATGGACGGATAGAGACGAACCATGGACATTTAGAGTCGAACCATGGACGGATAGAATCGAACCATGGACGGAAAGAGACGAACCATGGACGGATAGAGACGAGCCATGGACGGATAGAGACGAGCCATGGACGGATAGAGACGAACCATGGACGGATAGAGACGAACCATGGACGGATAGAGTCGAACCATGGACATTTAGAGTCGAACCATGGACGGATAGAGACGAACCATGGACGGATAGAGACGAGCCATGGACGGATAGAGTCGAACCATGGACGGATAGAGACGAACCATGGACGGATAGAGTCGAACCATGGACGGATAGAGACGAACCATGGACGGATAGAGACGAACCATGGACGGATAGAGTCGAACCATGGACGGATAGAGTCGAACCATGGACGGATAGAGACGAGCCATGGACGGATAGAGACGAGCCATGGACAGATAGAGACAAGAGTGGACTACAGGGTCCTAGCCCTGGAGGAGTGGAGCTTACAGGCTGAGCTGGGCTAATCAGTCACAGGTGTGGCTAATCAGTGCAGCTGAAGCAGATAAGTAATCAGGGACCATGCAGCAAGAGGAGGTGGATCTGGTAGGAGGATAATAGAGTGAGAACAAAAGAAAATAAGATCTGGATGAAATTATAGTGAAAAAAAAAACAGAACTCAGGCTGTGGTCTGGGATGTCACAGGTGTTACGTTTTTGGCAAAACTACTGAGAGGATGGTGCTGAGAAAACATTAATAACCCTAACTCATAAAGCTGTGGAGGGCTGTGCTCCTTCTTTTTTCTCCCACACTAATAATTCTTTGGCAGATCCCTCCCTGGTTCACTGGGGTGGAGAACATGACTTAACGTGTGGTGAGCCTAACTTATGTGCTTATCAGTTCATTATTGACACTTGTTGTATATTAAGTTACATTTTTTCAAGAGTTTAATTTAAATAGCCTGAACTTAGGCCTAAATTAACCAGAGTTAGACAAAATACATGATTAATAAGGCCAGGATAAACATTTCTGTAAGTGACAGACTAACAGCTGTGCATGTTTGCAGAAAACAGAAAACAAAAAAGTCCTGCTGCCCTCACACTATTTTTGTTCATGAAATTGAACTTAATTATAGCACGATTGTCCTCAGTACTTCCTGTGAAAGATAATAGCTGCACACTTAGCATCAAATCACATCCAGATCAATAAACACCGCCTGTGTTGCCTGTTCAGCTGTGCTGGTGATGCAGTTCTCCTAATAAGAAGCTCTTCACACACATTATACTTTGTGTTCTGCAACTCATTTATTGAACCATAACGGCTTCCCACAGTGATTTGGCAATGCTACAGTGAATAAAACAATTTAACTCACATTATTAAATAGATAAATGATTACACAGACTAAAGTTCAGGCAGAGGAATGTGATAATTGTATGTCAGGATAACTCACATTTTCAACCCACAGCAACATGCAGTTCAGAACGTGTTTTTAATGACATACAACAGTGCAACAAAACAGAAAGAGTGAAAATCACGTGAACCTAATTTACATCTGCATTCTTACGTGGCTGAAACCAAGATGAGCAACCAGTACAGACCACTGATGCAGGGGTTCATAAGGGAGGTCTATAAATGTGAAGCAGTTGATAAATTTCACGCAGACACTTCGCTCGGATTTTAAAGTGAGACGCTGCCTGGTCATCGGTGGTCCCTGTTCTTGTTGCTCATCCCAGGCAAAGACATGGGATTACACTGTCATGTTCAAAGTGTAATAACTGATGGACCATGTTAACATTTCTACACTCATATGATATTTTCTTTTATTTACTGCCATCTTTATTGGATAGAAGCAGTTAAAAAAAACAAGTGAAAATGACACCTAATAAAGATTATTTGCACTTTGTGACTCAGGGATCAGATGTTCAGGGTGTCTGAATGCATAATAGTGTCATGCAAATCCTATATCTCATCTCCATCCAAAAAAGCTGAGACTATGTTAATTATAAATAATTACAAATCAGTGAATTACAAAGAATTTAACCGATTGGTTGCATCTGTGTTGCATCATTTGCGACAACACTGTTGTAAAGTGCTACTATATATGATACCGCATATAGTTTTGAAAGAAAATTATTTTCCCACTGTTGCTTGACATATTTCTGTTGCTGAGCAGTTCAGCTCCTACTTTGTTGTTTCTTTGGTTTCAGAATGGGCCAAATGTTTGCATGTGTGATCTGCGGCAGGTTGTTGCTGCGTGCAGAGCAGTTTAGCACCTGGACTCTTCCCAGGGACGGATGCTGTTCAAACCTGTTGAAATAGGAAAGTCCTTCAGTGTCAAAAGACACCTTCTGCATGGTTGGTTTCTGCTGCTCCAAACCTGTGTTGTTCAGAATTAATGTTACTAATGCAGGTTATAAACATCCCATGCGTGCTAAAGCCCCCTCAGACCATCGCGGATGCCCTCAGAGACACATACTGACAATAAGCCACATGGTCTCATCTCCTTTTTGGCCCTATGGACACAGTGTCTATGATTACCTAGAATAATATTCTGATTTCAATATATTAGGGCACAGGAGAATTTTTTTTAGTTTACTTCAAATGAGCATGGGCCCCATCCTGCTACAGCAGTTGGTTTTCGAGAATTAAATCAGCCACTTGACTCCACTCCCACTATCTTCTGTGGAGTACAACTTAAAAAAAAAAAATTGATCTTACATCTTTGCACACTTCAAAGATACAGAAAATGCAACAAGATGTGAAGTTGGGTGGAGATAAAAATAGAGAGAAGCTGAATACATGCACCCTGATCTGGGTCTGTGATGTCCTGAAAATCTGAACGTCTCGCAGAATTACACATTTTTAAACAATTCGGTCCCCAAATAACATGACAGAATAACATTAACATGTTTGAGACAGTTATTTCAGAAACCCAAACATATGTTCTAAGGAAGTAAAAAGTTTGTTTTTTTCTCCATATGTGTTCTTTAATGCAGTGGAGCTAGAGGATTCAGAGATTGGGGTTATTCAATAGTATTTTTTTCATCCTGTGAATTCTCCAGATCTTTCAATGCACCGTACTGATACCAAAAATTATTTAAAAATCCTTTCCAGCTTCAGCTTTAAAATACCTCAGTGCCTTCATAGAGGAGCCCTTTTTATACCCAATTATGTTACTGACTTGATGCCAATAAAACTAATCGGTTGTGAGATGCTTCCTGTCTTTTTTTTTTCTTTTTACCCCACCAGTCTCTTTAAATTGCTGCAGGTATTCATTCTAAATGAGAACACGTTGTTTAATAAACATATGTCTCACAGTGATAGAGCGATAATATATGTTTCTTCTGCAGAACCTGTTGTTGCTACTAGCTGTTGCTACCCTTTCGTTGCCAGCAAAACTGTGGGTGAATCCACATGATGAACATAAATAGTTCAATTATATACCCTTAGTTCGGCTGCTGGAAAGATTTGATTAAACCGACATAAAACAGGGCATTAGCTCCAACAGTTGCAGTTTCTGCACTGCACACCTGCAGGGGACAGCGCAGGATTATGCTGGCAGCGTGCAGGGGCTACTGCTGCATGAGTGCACCCACACATCTTCATACAACAGGAAGAAATAGGTGGGTGATGGATAGCATACTGTACACTTAACAGTACAAGGCATGTATAGACACTTACAAGCACAAGTCAGCAGTAGAGATGTTCCCACTGACTTCAATTCTTTAGTGCGTCTCTCTGCATCTGCACCACTCACGCACACCAAAACCCAGCAGTGACTGCACCTTCTCACACACCAACTCTGCAGTGACGTGAGGAGGAAGACGGGAGGCTGCACTTATTATAATTCCACGTCAGGCCAAGTTTGATAAACGCCCCCTTTCCCTCCCCTCCACGTTTCGCTCGCTCTCCCTCCCTCCTCTTCCTCTCCTGGCACATCTCAGTGGCCTTCATCCACGGAGATCTGCTCCCCCTCTCCTCCTCCTCCTCCTCCTTGTCCTCCTCCTCCTCCCCCACCACCATCTTTGAGATAAAACACTGGCTTTAGGTTTCCAGCGGCAGCGGCAGCAGCATCAGCATCAGCATCAGCATCAGAGGGCTGGCGCTGCAGTTGCGCTGGCACAAATTTAACGTGGGTGAACAGGGAGTGAGAGAGAGAGAAAGAGACGCCGCATATTGTGGATTTCTTCTTTCAAGCCCGAGTACATGGTTCTCCGTGCTTTTCCTCAGTCACGCACAGAGGGAGTTTATTTCACTTCTCGGAGAAAAATGTGGAATCGAACAGTTGCGACAATCCTTGCTCTATTGTTTTTTTGTGGGTACTCGCTTGCAGGCTTTCCAAACCAGATCAACATTGGTAAGTTCAAAAGGATGCTCTTAGGACACATCTTTGCAAGTCTTAGTCAATTCAGTTGTTAGTGTTTTTGCTCAAATCGTTGCCAACTTAATCTACTTCTCACGCATACTTCTCATGTCTTTGTGGGCGGTTTAGACAACTGGACTTGATCCAGATTGTTTTAAAACGGCAGTTTTATCATCTGCAGTGCATTGTTTGGTGAATCTGTGTCACATTTCTTTGGCTTTAATCTTCAGATGAACTGACGTTAGAGCCAAACATCTGTAATAAGATGCGCCAATCGGTGCTGTAAAGCTGTGTGGAAATTATGTCCTTGTCATAGGAATTAGAGGCAAAATGAGTGAAATTCAATGTCTGATGTGTTTGAACTAATTAGAGCGCTGTTCTGTGTCATTTTCTTTCCTGTAGGTGGACTGTTCATGCGCTCCACCGTGCAGGAGCACAGCGCCTTTAGGTTTGCTGTTCAGCTGTACAACACCAACCAGAATGTGACGGAGAAACCCTTCCACCTTAATTACAATGTCGACAACTTGGAGTCCTCTAACAGTTTCTCTGTCACGCATGCCTGTGAGCAGTTATTTTTTTCTATGAACGTCTTCTTACCACGCACTAAAGGGGGGGGGGGGGGGAGTAAAAAAAAAGTGCTGTGGTAATAACGTTTTCAAATGATACCCCGAAGTTCTGAGCTATACTGTGGAAACACGGATTATGTAAAACACATTTCCTTTGTTTAAATGGCAGGTCAATTCAAAGTCATTACACATATTAACGAGTTGAAAGTGACACAAACTCCTCTCAAGGATTCGATGTAATCATAAATCCAGAACCATGACATCCAAATTCACTTGCTGGATGATAGAACCTGGGCTTGTGAAGGGTCAGGCATTAATGGCCAGTAATTAAATAAATCTAAGAAGGTGACGTGCAGCACTCTTATAACTGTCTGACAATAGGGGATAAAAACCTCCTACATGGTTGGTATATCTGGCTGTGTAACTACTGGGTAATGAACATGTTTTATTTTTGTTAATTCTTGCTTTTTTTTACTAAGATGTAGAGGCAGTTGCCATGGTGTGCAAGTGAAAAGTTGTGTGGTTTTAATAAGCTTCCCTAACTTCTGCTTCCACTTCATTGCTGTTTGGGTTTCACTGCAGTGTAAGTGTTTTTGGCAGGTCTTTCTAAAGTTACCGGTTAAGCTGCTTTTATCTTTCAAATGTTTGCTTTATTTCACCGCTTTCTCTAAACATTTGCAGATATTGTAAATATCCAGTTTTAAGTCTGTGTTACTGTTTTGCTTAACTCAGCTGTCAGGTCCCTCTGACAATTATTTTTATTTTTTATTTTATTTTATTGCATTAGCCTCTTTCAGCATCCCAGCAGTAATGATGCTTCTATTTGTTGATTTCTACATATCTGGCCGTAAGCAGCCTATTGTATCAGTGCTGTAATGTGCTGTAATCAGTGTAGTCATCTTCACAAACATGATGGATTTGGAAAGAAGGACTGTGGAGTGTAATATGGCTTCATAATTGGTCTGCCAGTCCCTCCTTTGCCATGTAGGGCAACAAATTTTGTCTGCAGAATTAATTTGTTATCTTACTCCCACCAAGTGCACTTCACACTTCACGCTTGAGGATCAGCTGCAGCTCTCTGAACTCTGTCAGCTGACGTAGAGATGGCTGCGTGACATAATAAAGTGAGTACAAGGCTTCTAAAAGTGAGGGCATTTCAGCAGAATTATGTCACATACATTTAGGGCCTTCCTGAAAGTATTGTGGTGACTAATTGTTGGTGCAGTGGCCTTGTGGAGAAGTTGCAGGCGGGTGTAGGTCTGCGCACATTCACACGCTCACCACAACGCTGCCCTGTTTGACTACAAGTTTACACTCTGAGCAGCTGAGCAATTACTCCAAACCAGCTGTTGGGTCAGTGCACAGCTCAAGGGCACTTCAGCAGTTGGTGCTGAGGAAGACATGCACATTACATGCTTGGATTGTACATATCAGGAGTAGAGCACAGATTACAGAGGTTGTCCGAAGATGCAGCCTAGTCAGGATCCATTGTTTTACGAAGAAGCTTATGGGTTTTCTTAAAGGATAAGAAGACAGTCGTGATAATCTGGGGAATTAATTTCAGCGCGATGAGCTGATCCACACTAAGCTCAATGCTCACTAGTTGACAACTAACACTGAGTACCTCATTGAGCAGCCTAGTCTTGTCAGTTTGTTCAGAAATAGTTTTAAAATGTACCAAACTGCAAAATTCTTATCATAGAAGTTCTGATTGCATAGTGCCCTGCTTGCCCAGAAGGTGTTGATATAGAGAATGAATTTGATCGTTTTGATTTGACACGTACTCATTCGAAAAAGACTTGCATATTAGTCAAAGCCACGGTGTCCCCCAATTCCCACCATCAAGTTTGATATTAGGAAGAGTTAAGCTTTGCATATTGTTTGCATATTGAAAAAAAAAAAGGGATCAAAATGATTATTTTTTTGTCAAGAGCTAAGAATAAAAGAGGACAACATTGGTGTCCTCCAGCGGGGCCATTGTGTAACGATTGTTACAAATCCCTGATGGAAAATGACTCTGTTATTGGCAGTGAGGATCAATATGTGGACCGTCATAGTCCAGCAGTGGTGTGTTTGTGTGTGGCTCCAGTTTGTCCTGCCATGTGGAAAAATCAATTCTCAACAAACTTTCATTTTCTCTGTCTCCGTCCCTCTTTACTATTAAATGGTCGATGCTCCAACCTCTCCTGGCCTGAGACATTGAATTTCCAGTTTTGATGCTTACATGGCACATATAAAAATCAACAAAGCAACAGACCCATAAACAGCTGATGATGCGCTGCAGCAAACAATGTTCAGTTGTGACTGAACTGATTCTGACACAGAAAACTTTACTGCATTCTTGCATTTATTGTCCCACTAATTTGTGTCTAGAGAAATGGCACAGGGGCGTATTGATGTGACACCTTGCCGCAGGCCGCGACTGATAGCATGCATAAATGCAGAAATGGGAAGGTCACATCCATTAGGACTGAGATCAGGGCAAAGAGAGAGAGCGCCAAACAGAGACAGGTTCAACTAAAAGCCACATGTGGGACTGTTCTTAATGACTTGTAACGAATGGCAATCATTTATCTAATATGTATGTAGAGTGAAATTCAAATTGCTTTCTAATCCGTTTTCTTCTGTATATAAATTGTGCATTAGACAATGTATAGCATAATCCTAAATAAGAGAAACTGTGACGTTTTAAGAATGGATTTTAAAGCAAACTGTCGCATAAGGTTGATAAAATGCCAATAATATGGAGTGTTTCTTATCTTACTGTTTATTATAGTTATATATCCTCCTCCTGCTGTGACTCAACCGGTGTTATGATGTACAGACAGAGGCTAAAGTTAGAGCTCTTCACTGTGTAGGCAATGGACAGTCCCACTAATGCAGCACAGACCAGTTCATGCAGCCAGATCTCCTCCTCCTCCTCCTCCTGCTCTTCTTCTTCTGCATTGTTAACACTGTGGTGAATACCTTGACTCATCAGCAGCATCCAAATTAGGACATCGCAGTCTTTGCAGAGCTTGTATGCAGATTAGCATGCAAAATATTATACATGCAAATCTGATGGTAATGTGATGCTTCTGAGATCAAAACTGCCTAGTTTATTGTTAGGATTTATTTATTCCTTTTTAATTATTATTTGCAAAAAGAGTGCAAACTAAGAGCAGATTTTGGGGCAGAAGCTTTGTTAAAGATTAATAAATAGCTGCCTTAATGTGAAAATATATTTTTCACTGATGTTGTATTACCATTAACTGCTTGATACTTGATGCTGCATAGTTTATACATATCTTTCTGAGACATCTGCACCACCAGAATCAAAACAATAGAAAAAGAGTCTTACAAAAAAACATTGTAAAAGATTTATAGAAAAATCCCATAATCTCAGCATTTTGCAGCAAATACGTGCATTACTCTAGTTTCAACTTCAGCATCCAAAGACTTTTTTTGCAACCTTGAACACCAGGCATTTCGCGGTGCGTGCTTCAGGTGTGGTCATTGTCTTTTATTTTCTTCTCACTCGCTCTCCGTTTAAAGAGGTTTATGAAACAAAACAATCTGGAGTTGGGGAAAGACTGTGGTTTGGTCTAAGATACATCCTTTCACAAAGTGTCACTGAGAAAGACTGAGTTTCTAAATATCCTGCAATTTGTTAAAAAATAAAAAACGTAGAACGGCAGCGTTCTGCCTTATTTGCCTGGCTACCACTGAATACATATATTATTGAATTATCTTTAGATAAGTGATGGCTGTCAGCTTTGACTTTTAAACCAGATAGCTGTGCAGCAGCTCTGCTCACTCCCAATATTAGAGAAGGCTGCTGGATGTAGCCGCTGTTTAAATAAAATAAAACAAAATACATTCTCATCAATAAACAACTAAGCATACAGCATTTCCTTAAATCTTGATTATTCCTTTAACCAGATCACACATAGTCTCCATCTCTGAAGAAGCGAGGTAACCGGAGGTAAGATTACTCATCTGAGACTTTCCTCTCTGGTTAGATCATTAGAGCATTAGAGCCCGTGGACATATGGAAACATCTAAAAGCAAATGTCAATTAACAAGCTCTGCAACATTTTTGGTAGAGAAACTGAAGCAGAACAAACTTGATGGAAACTAACTAAACAACACAGAATAAACCTGGATTCATGATACGTTGCAGAATGCATATGAACCAACGAGAAATGAATGATACATGAGCATCAGACAAGGTTGTAAAGTTGTGTGGCACTGGGAGAGCACTCCTCACAAATCTGTCTATCTTAATTCACACTCTGGCCTGAATAAAAAATGTAAATATATATAATAGATGATTACTAAAACGGCTTGTCACTGTAGCAGCGAGGCCACTTCTAATCAGAGGTCGACATGCTGAATTCAATCGCAGGAGCTTGTTCAGCATGACATTCTCCACCGTTTCTTGTTTTTGGTCAGTTAGACCTTTGTATTTGTGTTCAGTCTGTTGATCAAGGACACTTGAACAGAAAGAGACACTTCCCCAAAAGCATGTCCTTTTATCACGATGCACTTATAAAAATATCTAAGTCATTGCTACTGCAGCCAGAGTCTTGTCAGCTCGATGAGCTGCGCGGAGTTGACGAGTAGTCATCTTCAGATTTGTCACGGTGTTTTCAAATAGTAAATACATGCACACATTGCTGTTTTCTAAGCTGCATTTTCAGTGACATGAAAAGATGGTTTGACCCTTAATTTAATGAATACTTTTAAGGTCCATAGCTGTGGGGTAAGACATGAGTCACGGGCCAGCGTAAATACATCCTGTCTCTATAAACAAGAAGAGTAGTGACGCTAAATAATGTCCTTAAAGTCAAAAGAGGCATTTAAATATCAGTTGACTGAACAATCAAGTTATAAATACTTCATATATTTGACTAAACAAGCTGATGGCTACTGTATCTTAACAAAGAATCTTATTTGTTATTTTCCTCAAAATGACTCGCTGAAGCCTGGCTGGTCATGATGTCGTGAAATAACAGAACAGTCCGAAAGAGCTTCGGGGTAAATCACTGGAGATGTGCAGTTAGTCTTTCATCCTGTGCATCAGGATGTGCTTACATGTCAGTGCTGTAACCGAGCGACAGTGATCACTGCTGACAAGCTACCGTGATGCTGCAGCAGTCTGTTGCAGTCTTACACGCTGTCCTCCACTGTCGCCGCCTCTGAGCTCTGCCGTAATGTGGGAAATGCTACCTGAAACGGTACGAGCCATAAGCAAAGCGGAGTAATGCAAAAAAAAAAAATGAAAGAAAACATTCGAGCAGCAAATAGTTAAGTTGCTTTGAGTAGTTCTCACATCTGTGCTCTGTCGTTTTTGTGTTTCTAAACAAGAAACCCTTAATTCCTCATTAATCAAGAAAAGTACTGATACACATTTTTTTTTGACACAAAGTGAAATTGCAAATTGTGTTTTTAGAAAAGTTTATACAAATTACTCTGATTTGCAAACATTTGTAATATATAAACAAAAACGATGCAAGAAAAAAATTAAATATATCATTTAAATGACTTAGATTTTCCTCACAGCATTTTCAGGGTTAAAAAAAATATACAGGTACATAAATATAAATATATTTTTAGGATAAAAAATTCTCCACCACTCAGAAACCTTTTGCTTCCTCTGCATTTCCATTGTGTTGTATCACTCTCTCTTATTATAATAGTCCTTAGATGATTTTTTTTTTTCGCAGTTTGTGCAAAAGTTGTGTAGGTGGAATGTTTGCAGCGTTTGAACCCTTGTGCAGTGAAAAGATCTGTTTTGCTTTGTAAAACCTGGTAGCCACAGGCCACGTCTACAGTGCAGATCGCTGCTGTAGATTTCTTTCTGTCATGATGTATGTAGTTGTTTTCCTCACATTAGAGTTAATCCAACGAGTGCTGCTCTTCTCTTGGCACATAATTAATTATCTACAGGGAGTAACCCACTGGAAAAAAAAACTTGTGCTTTTACAAAACTGTAATCGGTACAAAAGAGGGAACTCCAGCCAATAAGCAAGAATACTGCCTGAGGAGAAACAACTCCTCCGCCTTCACCTCCTATATGCCTTGTGCTTTTTTCTGTGGCTGGTCAACTGAGTTAAATTGTGCAACAATGCAGACTGTAATGCAGATAAAAACACAAAATGTCATTACACAGAAATCATTGAAACCATGTGCCCTTTTCAGTCGTTCCTATTTTCACAACAAAAAAAAACCCTTCAAAGTTTGTAGTCCAAGTGAACAAGCAGCAGTCGTTTTACGCCTTTAAAAACTACAATTACATCATATTTAACTCTGATAAGACGACTCAAACATTCATAATTAAAGACGAGGTCAGGCTAAGCCGGTGCTGTTTCGCTGAAGTGATTTCAATCAATTTTGTTTGTGGTCATCAGCGATAAACAGGCAATTTAATCAGCTAATGATATTTTTTTCCCACCTCCCTTTCTAGCAGTTTCCATGAAGGACTTTCCAGATGGTTCTGTATAAGAAACCATCTGGCACGTTAGGATAGACGTGAATGTACAGTATGTTGCAAATTTCTTTGCAAAACAGGTTTTTTTTTGCAAAGAGTTTTTTACAGTGAACGCTGTGACTCGACACTCTTCAATGCGTTTCCTTTCAAATAAAAAACAAAAAAGATTTGTAAGTAATAAAGCTGCTTTTGGTCCAACCATTATCTACACTCAGAAAGCAAAAGTGCTAACCATCAAGCCAACGTGAAGCCTAAAGCTACTATAGTTCAAAATTAAATGTTAATTTTAAAGTAATCCCTTTTTTGTAACGCCAAAAACGTCTATTTTCAAAGATTTGAAATTGAAATAAAATTGCAAAGTTTCCCGTTTTGCTGTGACATTTTGACTTGAGTGCTCTTACTTGCTCCTTAAGCCTTGAAGGAGTCAGGTGTCCGAATGGAAAAGAACTAAATCGGTTCATTTGAAGCATCCTGACAGTTAAAAAGTGCTTTGCATGCTCATGGTGCCGTAAAAGTAATAAATAATATTGACATTTTTATTACTAGGAGTTTTAAAATTGGACAGCCACAGCTTGCACGAGGCGTGCGGTTTAGCTTTTCTGGCCTACGGCTCTGTTTAGGACTCACAGTTACATACAGTTTGCACCTTAAATGACCCTGAATGCATATATTTGTCAAACCTGTCCCTTTAACTGACATGCGCTTTCTCATGTTGTTCTGTGGGGGCATTTCCTGTCAATAGAGTTCACTGTGTTGTTCCTGTGCACATCTGCACATTGGCGAGGAGGCTACAGTGACAAATCAACAGAATATTGCATAATTCCTATTTATAAATCCCCTTGGAGGTGAAAACTGTGTTTAGTCTCTGCTGACCAGTGTGTTATGGTAGGGCTCGGGGCTGTCTATGACTACATAAAAGCAGAAACACAAGTAGCTGTGGGTCAGCTTTGTGGATTCTAACGGAAACATGACTACAGCTGCTACTGAGATCATTGTTTTGAAATACATCTCTTTATCAGCCAGATATCAAGAAGTATTCCCACGAAATCCTTTTTACCTCGTGCCAAACCGACTCCTGCTGCAGGAATTCACTTGCTGTTCTTTGCTCTCCAGCTCCCTGTCCAGCTAATTTCTATGAGAAAGCATATGTTCTCTCATTGTCTGTCCGTAAGCACATTCACAAGATTTGTTGCCATCTTCCATCCAAGCCAAGTAACCCTTTCTCATTTGAAAATCGCCTGTCCCCTCCTTTATTGAGAGAGAGGATCTCCCTGTTCTGCAGTTGTTGTTGTTCTACTGCTGCACTTCATGCATGCAGCATGAGGGGTTAATAGGCAGGATGTCTGATATCAAACCTTATTTAAAAATCAGGTGCAGAATTCAGGCAGAATCTGAGGTTAATTAGCTTAGAAATAAACCCCTTTCAGAGGGTCAGAACTGGGCTTTTTAATATACAAGACGATATAGGGCAACATTCATGGATTAAGCTTTCAGCCCCCTGGATGAACATTTAACTTCCTTTCAAACTGCAGCCCACTCAAATATATCGAATCACACAGGGATGATTTTTTGTTGGTCAAGGATAAAGTTTACCTGCCATTAGAGCCACATTACCAGCTGTCAGTCAGCGTACTCTCAGGGGATCACGGCTATCCAGGAAAACCATTTTCAGTCAACATGGTCCACCACTGCATGCAGATGTGTAACAGACAGTGGACACATGTTTTCTGTGGTCAGATGAGTCTATATTTCTGCTGGATTTGGCAAAAAAAACAGACACTGGGTTCCAAGTGTTTAAAATAAGAGTCAGTTCAGGATGTTCTCTGTTAAAGCCTGCAGCTATGACGGGATGGTCAGTGTTCATGGCGTGACTTACATCCACATATGTGTAGGTACTATGGATGGAGGTCGTAATTAGTGTTTTGGAAAGACAAATACTACCATTGAGACAATCTCTTGTACAACGCAAGGCAGTGTCTCTTCTTAGATGCAGACTGTGTGCTGGACTCCCGTTAGAAATATTTAGGGCACCAGCAAGAGGAGGCTCAGCTAGCTCACACAGATGTATGTCGTCTAGCTCTTCCTCTGGGCACTAAAACCACCATGGCCTCCCTCTACTTCTTGAGAACAAACCAAAACGCCGCTGCGTCCCTCTTCTCCAAGGCGCTGCTCTTATATGGTGGAAAACTGACTTCCCAGCATGCAGCACTACCCACATAGACATTGTACATTTTATCACAAAAAGTGAAACTGCTGTCCTCATTGTGTCCGGTGCAGCATCCAGTCTGTCAAAACTCACAGCTCCAACTGGTGACGCTGTCCCAGAAACTTCACTTCTTCAACTTACTGTGAGCCCTCCTCTATCTTGTTTTCTTTCCCATAAAATTGTATTTTCTCACCACATCGGGTGCTGGCTCACCTGTACTTCTGCTCCGCAATACACCTTGCAGGGTTCAGTGCTCAGCGAGTTTTATGACAAACTCGATGGCTTAAAGACATATGACAGTGTTGGCTCCACTGGGGCTGCTACCCGTTATGCTCAGTGAATAGGTGAGAGCTGGTGATGGAGAGACTGGGGAGCAAAAACACAACGACCAAACTTGTTAGTATTCTGATCAGAAATGCACGGAGCAGAAAAATACTGCTTCATCCCCTCTGTGTTCAAGCAAACGATGTGTATCTTCATTTTTGACCACAATCGGGAGAATTTCCTCTAGCTGGCTGGTGCTTACTGCCTCATGAGTCCAAATATATGATTTTATTCGTCCTCTAGGAGAACAAGCTGTCTTCCTGAAACAAACAAGAGATTCTGCCACCTCTTTGCGAACAGAACTGATCGATGTTGGATGAGCTGAACTGCATTCAGTTCATGATACCATGAGCCGAACCTGTTTAGTGTTAATCCATTTCATGAAAGAGCAAACAAAGATCATCCCGAATCTAACACAAAGTAATTTGCACCGGCATTTTCTAGAATATTATGTGGCAGTTATATTGGATTGTGCTACATGTGTACATTGAAAACTGCTCCTCTAATGTGAAAACAAGGCGCCGCAGCCCCTGGAAGATTTTGCCCTTGGTTTTCGTTTCTGCAGGTGCCAGTGTTTGGTAAAACGTTGTCACTCTGGCCTTTTCAAGATTCTGATCAACCAACCTGATGTGAGTAGTGATTTTAAAGGCAGTGGATGTGGAGGGAGGGAGGAAATGTAAAATGTATCTGCAATGAGAGATGAAGTAAGTATTGTAGATGACAGATTTAGTGTTTTATTTGCCCATTCTGGAAAAGGTAAAAACAATCTTTTGTCTGGTGTCTGGTGTGGATGAACTTGACTGGCCTGCACAGAGTCCTGACCTCAACCTGATAGAACTGAAAGACTGAGAGCCAGGACTTCTGGTCCAACTTCAGTGTGACCTCACAAATGCGTTTATAGAAGAATGATAAAACAATTCCCACAAACACACTCCTAAACCTTGTGGACAGCCTTCCCAGAAGAGTTGAAGCTGTTATAGCTGCAAAAGGTGGACGTCATATTGAACCCTATGGATTAGAAATGGGATGTCACTTAAGTCCTTATGTGACTCAAGGCAGGTGAGAGAATACTTTTGGACATGTAGTGTATGTATCATACAGACCATCCTTGCAAGTCATCTGAATTGTACTAATATTAAAATTCCAAACAGATCCTCACAATTTTGTACATCTTTTAGTAATTTAACTGTTTGTTACCTTGTCTTCCATTTACTGTGCTTGTGTTGCTGGGTTTCCTGGTGCATTTATGAATCTACTGGCAGAATCACACAGTCTGAGGGACAGGAATCTGTATCACACCACCCACGTGCCTCATGCATGTGCGTCCTCAAAAGACTGCTCATAAATAACGGCTCCACAGAACTACCAGAGGTCAAAAGCCCCACATGTTACCTATAAGTAATGCATGAGTTGTGGAGATTTAATGCATGAATTGATGCAGTATGTATTGTGATTTTCCTGAATGGAAGAGGCCAACAGCTGTTCCTTTGCAGGCAGAACATGATAATGGCTGGAACAATATATTCTAAAACGTATTCAGTAAAAGACACATGTTGAAGCTTTTGTAGTTTGCTGTTATTTACATACTTTACACTGTTAAGAGTTCAGAAATCTGTATTTCCTGAGCTGTATTATCCTGTTCTTTCTCATCTTACGTTCATCAGTACACATGTAGTCATATGTTCTCTAACTTTTGTTGATAAGCTTCTTTGCAAAGCTGTTCTGCAGGTTGTTGACATTGTTCATTTACATATTTCCGATTAGAGTTGAGATAAATTTCAGCCATTTGTGAGGATAAGAGGTGAACTCTCACTGGTAGAGGTAAAAATAAAAAAAAAAACCTGCCCAGAGAGAAAAAAAAGAGGATAAGACCAAACTGAGGGGGTGCATTTACTCTAAGATAGATATTTTGAGCTGTAAATTATGCAATAAATTGCACAGAGGGCATTTAATCATATTATACACTTGAAAATAGTAATGTGACCCATTATAATTCATATTTTTTTTAAAGGGATAAAAGTTGTTCAACTTATTAATTTAGAAAGAGACTTGGTGATGAAGGAAGTTTTGCAAAGTTACCCAACTGATTTAAATGTATAACAGTGAACGCTTTGCACCCTCATTCTGTAAATGAAAAATGAATACATTACAGTACAGTCTTTCATCTCAATGACTGCTGGTTCATTTTCTCCAGTTACATGTAACCTCATTTAATATTGATTAGTTATACGGACCAGCTTCACTGAGCTGTGTTCAGATCTGTGGGGAGCAGAAGGTCAGTCACATATCAGAGCAGGGCCACTGCATCCCCACATTTGTATTGTTATAACTAACATTAGGCCAAGGGTCACATCCTAGATTCTGCCTCGTTTAGTGTCATTAAATCCATTTATTACATACAAATAAAATATTTATTGTCTTGTCCGACCAATGTGGGTTTATGGCCAAAACTCATTTCCACAGGCCTGCAGATGGCTGCAGATGGGATTGAGATAAATCTTTTATACTGCAGAATAGTCCAGCGCCGGAACATTTGCATGCTCGTGTTTCAGGGTATTTGTCCATTAAAGGATGTGACCAGTTCACTGACTTCCTCATTATGTCTAGTTGATTACCCAAGCACTTGCATTTATAGCAAGGAGAAGTGAAGGGCAGTGCGCAGCAGAGCATGGCCGTGGGGAAGACACATCTGACACGGCACACATACATATACTCAGATTCACACGATCTGTGCCATCGTGGGTTTTCGTTCATCTCAAACCAACAGGAAAGAATTGTAACCCCTACAATGGTCACTGTTGGATTCAGCAGCATCTTGACATTAAAAGAGGAGCTTATAGTAAATCTGTGTTTTTCTCTGTGTCACCAGTCTGTTCCCAGTTCTCCCGGGGAGTTTATGCCATCTTCGGCTTCTATGACCGGAAGTCCATGAACACCCTGACCTCCTTCTGCGGGGCTCTGCACACCTCCTTCATCACGCCCAGCTTCCCCATTGACAATGATGTGCAGTTTGTCATCCAGATGAGGCCCAGCTTGAAAGGAGCGGTTCTCAGTCTGCTGGACCATTACAAGTGGGAGAAGTTTGTCTACCTGTACGACACTGACAGAGGTGAGAGGGCCCCTCTGGTAATTAAGTATGCAAACACAAATGTAGCAGCAACCTCTCATTGCAGGAAAAACTGGAAAAAGTAAGAGTCAGGCTAAACCTTGCTGAGGCAGATGGTCTTTAATATGTAAATCCTTTATCCCCAATCCTTGTTCTAAGCAGTCTAATATGTTTTGATCTATGTCAGTCATGATTCCTAATTGCTTCTCTGTGTGGATGAATCCCGCTCATAGAGGCCTCAGACGAGTCATTCACAGGTGCTGTCACTCTGCCTCCACACTGTGACTGCAGCTGTGTGACTCTCTAATCCAAGCCTCTCTCTGATTATTACTGAGCTCTAATTGGATTATAAAAAGGGAATGTGCAAAATTCAGCAACCTTTTCCATCTGTTGAAACACCTCTGGATCCCTTCATGTGGGCCAGCTTTATATAGAGGAGGAAGCTCTGAGGGTCAGCGTCTGTGGGTGTGAAGAAACAGAACAACAGTCGATATAAAATAGACCACAAGTTAGTCACCGATCAGCTGTGAAGATGCAAATCTGATCTGAGGTTATTTGGGTTAAACAAATATAAAGTAAATCACCCTCAGCTTTCTCACTAAGCAAGGGTCTCCTGAGCCCATCTGGCTGTACCGGCTGTGGTGACAGTTTCTCAGTAACTCTTAAAATGCTCATAATAATATGCATTGTTGATTATGTCACACCTTTGAATTGTTTGAAATTACACTGATTTTTTCTTATATTTTCTTTTTTTTTATTTGATTTCTCTATAGAAGTGGTAAAAAGTGATGTGGCACAGTTCATCTTTGCTTCTCACCTAACGTTTACATAACTTTTTGTGTTGCTTGCATTTATTTGTCGAATTGCTTCAGTTTTCCACATACAGTGAAGTCGTTAAATAAATAAAGATCACTTCCTCTGTAGTTATGCCTCCTTTAAAAAAGAGGGGCTCAAATAGATTAACAAATGAGAGATTAAAGTTATTTTTAGCAAGCTTTTCTATTTTTTTAATATTTTGGGTTTGCTGAAATGAACACAGGTTAAAATTACAAACATATATATATATATATATATATATATATATATATATATAGTAAAAATGTATGCATGGCAAAACTATATATACCTGAGCAACCCACATGTGTACAGATGATTTTTCTCGACATCCAACTGTAACCGGGGAAATAAAAGCAGTGTAACAGCATCAATTCACTGCTGGTACCTTGTTTAATACTTCACATTTACTCTTCTAAATGACCTCAGGGAAAGGGTCTTTGGAAATGTCTTTAGGCAAGTACACAATGTCACAAAGTAAACTTTTAAAAACATTTTTTTTGTAATTAGAAAAAGAACTCTTCCTATGTATTTGTATGACCTGAGCTGTTATTGTAAAATATCAGTACAGTTTATGAGACTAGTGAATGTACCGGTTGTCTATACGTAGGTTATGTGTTTCAAATATTAATTAATCAATGATCCAAAAGAAAATTTGGACCCACCAGTTTTCTGGATTATACATAGTTTAAAATTCAATTCAATTCAATTTTATTTATATAGCGTCTATTACAACACAAGTTGTCTCTAGGCGATTTCCAGAGACCCAGAACATGACCCCCGAGCAATTATTACATAAACAACAGCAGGTAAAAACTCCCCTAGTGGAAGAAAAACCTTAAACCAAACAGTGGCAAGAAAAACTCTCCTTTAAGAGGGAAGAAACCTTGAGTAGGACCTGGATCATGAGGGGGGACTCTCCCGCCGAAGGCCAGCCGGGTAGAACAGGAAGTAGAGAGAGAAGAGAGACACAGACACACCGTCATAATTATGCTTATGGGATACTGTTAATAACTGAGGATTGAAGAGGAGACAGGGAAGGCAAAGAGAAACAGAGGAGGTGAAGGGCACCACTCAGTGGATCATGTTGGTGTCCCCCTGCAGCAGAGGCCTATAGCAGCATATCTACGCACATTAGGGTACTAATTATAAACTAACTAAACAAAATGATACTGCCTATACTGAAATACAGACAAATAAAACAAGAAAAAAAGAAAAAGAAACACTTTGTTTATGTGGCTTTTTCAAACGAACAAAAAATACACAAACCAATGCACAACCTGAAGAGTTTATCTTTTTAAATCTATTTTTTAAACTAGCAATGACATTTTTGTTACTGAGACAAACTAATATCCCAGTCACACACTCTTTCACATCTCTTTACTGACACACAATGTAGGGAAGGAAGTTTGCCTGCGTCTGGATGCCATTTGATAGGCATGCAGAGTGACTTTCAGACTAGT
>CM026213.1:18612413-18696798 GCA_014839995.1 Xenentodon cancila
ATGACCTGAAAGTAATCTTTGTGAGGCAGAATAGAGTTTTGTTTATTAGGTCCTGATACAAGTATTATGGAGTTTAGACCCAATGCCATTAGATTTTTATTTAAGAACCAATGAATTCAAAGTATTTTATTAAGGTCGGTTGTGTCAGGTCTGATCTGTCCTGTGTTTCTTGCTCCATAAACAGCTGGAACAGGCTTCAGTCTGCCATGACCTTGAGCAGGAAGTGAGTTTAGAAAATGGACAGATGGATAGATGGGTTGGATCGGGCTTGACTCTACACGGGATCCATTTAAGACTTTTAGATGTCCTTGAAAACAACAATTATATGGGTGTTTTTTTTGTTGTTTTTTTTTACAAAAAGTTTACAAACTGATGCATTTTAAAGCTAGAACAGCTTATTATTCATCATTGATAGAAGATAATAAAATTAACCCATATTTTCTGTTCAGCACTGTAGCCAGGCTGACATGTTCAAGTTCTTTAGCAGTAAAATCATTAGAATTGGACAGGAAATCAACCAGGCCCACTTGGGAGTGGCTGTGGACAGCAACTCCCTTAGGCTTTGACCTGACTTTTGACCGTTTTGTTCCTGTAGACCTCCCTGAGATGATCTTAGTCGTCAATACAGCTAAATCAGCTATGTGATCATTTGTATATAAATTATCTTTTTGAAGTTTTATTTAGTCAAGGTTCAGAATGCATCATAGCAAAAAACCAGCTCTGGTTTGAGTCTTGAATGACCTTCTTATGGCCTCAGATAATGGATTAGTGTCCATACCAGTTCTGCTGGACCTCAGTGCTGCTTTTGATACTATAGATCACAGCATTTTACTGCAGAGGCTAGAGTATGTTGTTGGGATTAAAGGGACAGCTCTAGATTGGTTTAAATCATATCTGTCTGATAGATTCCTGTTTGTTCATGTTCATGAGGTTTCTTCCGTACAGACAAGGGTCTGTTATGGTGTCCCGCAGGGTTCAGTGCTAGGGCCAGTCTTGTTCAGTTTATACATGCAGCCGTTAGGAAGTATTTTCCGGAACGACGGCATTAATTTCCATTGTTTCATTGATACGCAGCTGTATTTGTCTATGAAGCCAGATGAAACAGACAAACTTCAGGTGTGTCCAATAAGTTTTTGCTTCTAAATTCTGATAAAACAGAAGTTGTTGTTTGTGGTCCCAAACACCTTAGGAAGGGATGAAATGGTGTTGCGATGGCCTCCAGTAAAACTGCGGGAATCCTTGGTGTTATTTTTGATCAGTATTTGTCATTTAAACAGAATATTAATCAGGTTTGTTTTTCCATCTTTGTAATATTGCAAAGATTACGAGCATCCTCTCCCAGAGTGATGCTGAAAAACTAATTCACGCGTTTGTATCTTCAAGACTAGATTACTGTAATGTTTTATTAGCAGGATGTCCAAGTAATTCTCTGAATATCCTCCAGCTGATCCAAAATGCAGCAACGGGGGTGCAGACAGGAATCAATAAGAGGAGAGAGCACAGCTCTTCTGTTACCCTCCCTCCATTGGTTCCTCGTAAAACTCAGAATCAGAGTACCCAGAGACAACCGACGCAAGCATGGGGAGAACATGCAAACTCCACATAGAAAGACACACGCCGAGTCAGAAATCAAACCAGGAACTTTGTTGCTGTGATGCAACAATGCTGACCACTAAGCCACTATGCTGCCTACTCAGAATCCAATTCATCATTTTATTATTTGCATATAAAGTCCATGGTCTAGTTCCTAACAGAGCTCTCTGTTCTCAGAGTGCAGGTTTACTCATAGTTCCTAGAAGATCCAAATGTAGATTTGGAGGACAGGTGTTTAATAAAACATAGAGTTATTACTTTAGTGTGTTAGGACCAGTAGTCACAGCTGCAGCTGCAGGACCAGACCAGAGCAGCGGGTCTTCAACACAGCTTCATCCTGGATCTGCTGCTGTAGACCTGCTGCAGGGAGACACCAACATGATCCACTGACTGGTGCCCCTCACCTCCTCTGTTTCTCTTTCCCTTCTTTAGATCAATCCTCAGTTATTAATTAGAAGTATCTCATAAGCATAATTGTGCTCCTTTGTTCTTGTAGTTTATTGTGCTGGTCTGTCTCCTCTTTTTCTCTTCTGTACACGTTTGCAGACCAGAACCTCAAGAGCTGCATGCTGACCTGCAGACCCACCCTCTGACCACCTGCGTCTGCTGTCTGCACCTGTTTATACAGTCTCTCTGTAGTCCACCAACTAACCACGTATCATTCATATATACATGGAAGTCTTAGTTCTGCTGCTGACGGATAGTTATACTGATGTATCCTGTCTTTTGTACCTTTGATGGTGTGTCTGTGTTTCTCCTCTCTCTGTTCTTCATTCTCTCTTTCTGATCTCTCTTTTTCTGTTCTACCCAGCTGACTATCAGCAGGAGGGTCCCCCCTTATGATCCAGGTCCTGATCCAGGTTTCTTCCCTCTTAAAGGGGGGAGTTTTTCCTTGTCACTGTTTATGTAATAATTGCTCGGAGGTCATGTTCTGGGTCTCTGGAAAGCACCTAGAGACAACTTGTGTTGTAATAGACGCTATATAAATAAAATTGAATTAAAAAATTACATAACTACTTCCTGAAGACTTCGTCCAGTATGGTGGGTGATGCAACAGACAGAGCTTTATTGTAGCTTCTGTTTCCACAAATGACTTGTAAATATATGAAATCAAGTGAGAAACTGGGGGTCATTGAGTTTAGTAGTGAGTATTCAGATCCTTAACCAATACAACATTGTAAAAGTACATTTTCAACAACAACTGTTAAAGTATCATGGGTGAAAATGCTCATTATTCAGAGCAGTGTGGAGAAAATATATTTTCGCTCTGAAATAGCTGTGTATGTCACAGAGGGATCAGGAATCTTTTAAGGTCAGAGTTCTTGAGAACCTTAGGATGTGTGGACTCTATTAGAATACAAGGAACTTAAAACTGAATTTAACCACAGTGCTTGAGTAAATGTAGTCGTGAGAGCTCTTACTGTGTAATGTAATACTCACAGCCTACCTTACTATGGTGCTTTTGATAAATGCACAAAAAACATTAAAAAAAAATCCTTTGCTGCCATCAAAGTAAAAACCTTCAATTTAACAGCATTAATAGCAGCTTCCTCTGCAACCTCGTGTAGTTATGACAAATGGAGACAGTGGGTTTGTTGGAGAATTTGCATTTGATGTGTAATCACACTGACCTGCTGCTGAATGTGTCTTTAGTTTCATCTCTGCAAGGAAACATCTGATTAATTGTGCATTTCTAAAAAGCTGCACTCAGCAGTTGGGCTCACAGGCTTGTTAGTGAGGGGGGGGGGCTCCAGGGCACTAAGTGGCCATAACACTCTATGAACACCTTACTGCAATTTAATTTCAAGATGGATAAGAATCAACATTTGCACCCCTGTGTGCAAACGCTGTTTGCTCAAAATGGTATGATTGATGCAGGGATTCATCCGTCAAGCTCCTCTATTTCAAGAGAGCTGTCATCTTGCCCCATTCAAGGACTCAGCTTGGCCTGAAAGCAAACATATAAAGAAGAAAGGAGACCATTGCTGGTATACACATGCAACAGAATAACCAGGCATGACACAAAGGTTTATTTGTTCTGTCATGAAGGTTTCAAAGGACCCTGGAAACCATAGATGCAGATGAGAAAAGAGGAAGACTTATGCGCCCAAAAAACCCCCCAAAAAAACCCGCCCCATAATGGTAGGAAGGACCATCAGAGTTGGTAAACTTTGCGTTTTTATTTTATTTATTTATGTCAGAGTTTTGGAGAATCATTTGATTCATGCTGATTAAATTTTAGATTCTTTGTTAGGCATCGGATGGCTTTTAGATTTACTGCAAATGAAATGTGCTTACAAAAGCTTGGCTTTGGATGCTGTGTGTATGTGTTTTGTGCAGTGACCTCATTGGTGAACACCTCAAAGGGTGTTGTGCATTCACGGAGAAGATACAGCTGAGGCGTTGGCTGTCTCTGAGTGTTTCTGTACAAACCAAACAACCTCCACTGTCATAATGCGCTCGATCCGCTCTGCCAGACACCTATAATGGCACCAAATGATCCAAGCACATCCACGCATGCAGAGGCAGTGCTGCTTGAAAGCAATAAAAACATAAACTGCAGACTTTCTGCTTCATACTGCAGCATTCAGCCCACTATAGAAACAAAATAACATGTATGGGAATTAATAATTGAGAAACATTTCTGCAGTTCACCTGTTCTTGGAGGGAATTTATACAATCTCTTGCTGTTATATCTCACCATAACATTAGTTTTACTGCTGCTTGTTGTTGTGGACAATCTTGCTTTAAAATGTGAGGGTACATTTTATAGTTTGAACAGACTGGTTGAGAGGCCTGCATTGCAGAGAATGTTGCTTATTAGTTTAGCCACATGAGTCTTGAGAAATGCTGAATCTGTATTTTAATCATTCTAATGCTAATGTAAATAATAATAAAAATGTGCTTAGTGCTGAACGCCGAGCTATTTCAGGACCGTGGACAGTTCTCGCAGCTCTCAGCGCAGGCTTGTTTCTCAATATGTGTTCTTGTTTGTACTTGTGTACTTCTGGACCAATCAAATGACATTAGTTGCAGCTAAAGTACTGTTCCAGTCTAACGTCTGCATCTAGCCAAGTATGGTTGAAATCCCTGAATGTGTTATTGCTCCGTCTGTTTGCAGTGAGCCTGGGTACTTTTCATTTATCCCAGAGTACGAAGAAAGCCTACAATTCAGTTAGGACTACTTGTTAGATTGTCTTTAATGAGTGAGAGTGAACAAGGCTGAACAGATAAAATAATGATCTGCACCAGGATGTGGATTAAAGAACAGCACCAGATATAATCTCTCTTTTTTTTTTTTTAGTAAAAACAGTGTTGATTATGTATCAGAACTGAACTAAAACAATGGTTCTTTTTTTGTTTTTTCAGGCTTGAATATCCATAATATTGATGATATTCATGGTTAATTATGACACAATCTCCAACTCCAATAGCAATTGGCATTCAAAGACATTTTCTGAAAGAATAGCCCACTGAACACCGGTTGAACATACAATGTTAAGTTAAAGTTATAAAGGATGTTGAAATTAATCTGATCTAAATCTGTTTACAGACCAACCCAAGTGGCGAATGCCATAACGTTACTCATGATAAGTATGAGCGGCCATCGTATACATTTAAGAATGTCTTTTCCCATTAGTGAAGCAATGTAGAACATCTCAAATCCGAACCATTTCATTTGTTTTGAGCCCCTAGAGTGAAAACACACTTTAGTCTCAGTAAGTTTTAATATGGAGTCATTAAAATTAATTCGAGACTTGGGACATATTGAAACCTCATTGCCAGGTAACCTGAAGCTTCAGTACTTTCACTTGTCATGACTGCAATTGATATTTATAAACAAGCAATCATTGATTTTGCCTTCTGCTTCTTGACTTGTAATGCGGCCACTTAAAAATAAACTGTTAAAAGAATACATTAAATACTGGGCATGAGTCCCTGTGTCTGCTCTTGCTGTTGTCCCTCCCTTGGTTCAAAAATCTTCATTCTCTCTAAAGCTCAGCAATGTTACCTCAGGTACTCACAGACAAAGGAGCAGCTGCATCTTATGGAGATGTTGGATGAGGGAAGGAATGCACGAGTCAGCAAAGGCTTTGTGCTCCTCTTATGTCAAAGAACAGCACAGAGGGCCAAGCAACTGTCAGATGTGCTGCCAGATGCACAAAATCTTTTTTTAGCACATCAAATTTAGAGCCCAATCCCCCCTTATTTTTTCTCATAAGATCCAAGTCATCATATCCAACGTGCTCTAACCTTAGCACCTTCCATGGCTACATATGAGACCAGGTGATTAATAAAGAAGTCTGTCCGCTTTATTAGGCACCGTTCTGTTTATGCCTGGCTGCATGATTCTGCATTGCTCAAATAGTGTTCATCTATTTCAGGACACTTGCTTTCAGGATAATGCAAAGCCATTACAACAGTAGTCTTTTTGCATTATGAAAGAGATTGATGTGATGTGCACTTCTCTGTTTGCCCAGAAGAAAACGCCATTTTTATTTGCACTAGAAACGGGAGGCTGTGTTTTTATCATAACATAGGAGAAACAAGAACAGACAGTTAGTGCGGCTCTCACTGAAAGGCAGAGCCCGCCACTTCTTATGTGGTCCAAATTTGGCTATCAACACCGTGTGCTTTCAGTCTGTCACTCCGTCTTTAAAATTTCATGTGTGTGACTTTAAATCAGATTAATCTTTAAGTGGAACAGAAGTTAATGTATTATTTTGTGAAATGTCAACTAAGCTAGTAAAAGATATGAAAGTAAAGTTTCTCAGCATTTTGTTAGCAACTTTGCATCTGCCATTAGATAAGAAATAATCTATTTGATCAGCTTTGATTAGAGTTTTGGTTGGAGTGGGTGGGGATGCGCCTTGCAGTTCAACTAATTTGGAACATGTAGCCGTTATCTACATTGGACTGCATTTGGAGTGGGTGTTGTTGGGCTAATTATACTCAAAAGTGTCCCTTTAATGTAATTTGGCAGTTTAAATCCCTTTTATTTTACAGCCTCCACGAGTTTGGTCCCCTGAAAGCACCCTTCTTCATGTGAAACACAAGATTAGAGATTTCTCTAAAGTAGGTTCAGAAGCTTTGTCTCAGTCCTTTTGGTGTCGCGCTCAGCTTTGGGCGTCCCATGACAACGTCGCAGCTGAAATGCCTGCAAGAGAATTTTAAAGAGGTCACCTTCTCAAGGGAGGGGGAGGGATGCCTGAGTCACAGTTTGAGACCGCACACCACACTCAGCCGTCATGTGAGCCACTGACCAAGGCTCTTGAGAAGAAACACGTGGCACGATGCCAGCAGAGCTTCACTCAGTCTCCTTTTTTCACTCAGTTGGTCACAAGGGCATAAGTCTCCTTTATATGATTGATTTTTTGAAATTTGAAGTAATTTAAGGAAAGCCAGCTTATCATTTACTGTAATTTGACAATAAGATGAAGATCTCTAATTCCAAAGCACCGTGAATGACTACAAATGATCCACAGTATTATTTTGATCACACTTGAACCTAGAAGTATTAAACTCCATAAAAGGGTTACAAAGCTCATAAATTCAAGATGATCCAACAGACTGACCAACTCTACTTTCTACCCAAACAACTGCTGTTCGCTTTAGGTACTTCATAGGGTTCATTTAGTAGAAATACTTAAAAATAATAGATTTTGTGTTTGAGGACTTAAGCATAAACACAATATGAAACATAATATCCATGCTGCAGTAGAAAACTTAAAAGGATCTGACATCTGCAGCATTTTTTACAGCATATATTTGTGATACCTCATGAAAAGCTTCCCAAAGGATCTGACCACATCATCCAACGCAGTAGATTGCTGCTCAGCCTGAACGTGATGGCCGCTCATTTGCATGACATCAAAGCATTTCAAGCATAGTCGCCGTGTCGTAGGCCTGTTTCACATCATTGCTAATCTCTTCAAGAGAAGTGTTGTCCTTTTTTTCCCCTCTCTTACAGTAGCAGCCTGTAAGAACAGATTTCATTTGTGAGTTGATAAAAGAGCAAACTGTCAATCCAAGTACTATTGTAGAATTAACTTCAGAAGAAACATATGTTGCAATAAAAGCAAGGCCGCCCCGCCTTTTTGTTCTTTGCATGGACTTACTGACTGCTTCTCTTCTACTTTGTGTATTATTTATTTATATTTGTTCTTCTCTCTTGTTTGCATATATATTACTGGTTAGTACCAAGTTTGGTAGAACCCAAGAGCTATATATATACATTTTAATCTTGCAACAGAGGGTTTGTTTTTTTTGTTGTGTTTTTTTATGTGCGCGTAGGTGTGTGCAAGTGTGTTCCCTTCACCTGTCCTCATGACAGTCTAAACATTTTTTATTGATCCATGGAGAAATAATGAAAAAAAGGAAAAAGAAGGGGGGGATAAATATTCTCCCGAAGAGGGCTAAAATCACTGGGTGTGGAATGTGAAAGACTATAAAAAGGTGGGACATGAAAGAGCAAGAAAGAAAGATGGGACCGTGGTGGGTGGAGTCTGGTGTATGTGTTGTGATGTGTGTTTAAATGAGTTCATAACGTGTTGTTATTAGAGTAAAGGTGGACACAGGACATATAAGCAAACAGAGGACAGAGAACAGGGGGAGGAGCTTTCTATTTGTGATTGTTTTAACTGTGAGCATATCTGAGTGTATCTGAGTATTTGGCGGTGTTGGGGAGGCAGTATCAAAAAGTCACATATATAATATACATAGAAGTATTTTAAATAGTCATGCATATCCACATATATCAACATAAAGTCATATATATGGCGTTAACTAGTACATATTCATATACATTGTGGGAAGAGAGAAAAAGTGGGAAAAGAGAGCAACAAAATAGGTAAATAAATAATATATACATACACACACACCCTCACAGACATATATATAACAAAGATCAATGTGTGGACATCTATCTAAGAGTACATAATTGTCTTACTTTGCATGAATGTAAGATACATATGCACATGTACATGATTATACATACATACAAATATACACTGATACATTTATGTATACTTGTGCTTAAATAGATACACACAGACATATATATAAATAACTATTCAAATAATATAAATACACATATATATACACACGCCTATAGATCACTGCACATATATATATCAATATATACGTATACTTCGCATATACATGTCATAATACATAATTTATACATACACCCATGCAGCTCATATTTATACACACAAACACGTGTATATATGACACACACACACACACACACACACACACACACACACACACACACACACACACACACACACACATATATATATATATATATATATATATATATATATATATATATATATATATATATATATATATATATATATATATATATATATATATACATACATATATGTCATTGGTCACTGCCACCAACATCCTCGTTGCCCCAGGCTATCCCAAGCCCTCCAGGGCAGCGGTTGTGTCCAATCCAACTGAAAGAAGGGGCGCAAGGAACCCGCGGCCACCGGGCCCCACACGCCCTCCCAGCACAAACCATTACCAGCTAGAAACTCAACAGGCCTGAGGAGACAAGGTTGCAAGATGCCCCCGGACCCCGTGGCCTCCCAACACATCGTGCCCCCATCCAACCAAGCAGTGTCGCAGATGGTCCGCCATCGGTGCCCTGCCACACATCCCGGCCGCAGCAGCAGTGTTTTAGACATATGCAATGTATGGTTGATTTTCAATATTTGCAGAAAGAGAGGTGTTTCTAATTTAAACCTACTTGCAATTGCTGACTGTTTGACTCCTTGGAGAAAGTCTAATGTCCACTAAAACAGCCATGATGTTATAACACAATCTAAAAAGAGCATTAATGGTGAATAAAATTAAATAAGGTTGGTGACATGTTGTGTTGTTGGAAAATCAAAACAGTCTGCTGGAAAATATGAATATGTTTGCTAAAGTCATAACAAATCTTAATTCCCTTTGTCAGCGTAATAACAAACATTTGCAAATACAAAATTTGCTGGACTAATGTGTAAATTGAAATATAATATAAAGTAATGATTTGCAAATCTTATGAACTCATATTTTAAGCACAGTAGAACATAAAAATCTGAGACATTTTACAGTTTCACAACTTCACAACAATATTAGTTTATTTTGATTTTGATGGCAGCAGCACATTTCAGAAAAGTTCCAACCCGGGTAACAAAAGCCTTGAATGTATGAAGATCTGTTCCTGGAGGTAAAATTGTAAAGACGTTAAATATCTCAACATCAAAACTACACGATGTGTATGGCCAACGCAAATCCTTTTTCATGAAGAGAAAAAACATGATTTCTCAGTGAAGGTATTTCTTATATTTAAATATCTGTGATGTCACTATAAAAAGAGGTGCATGTGTAGCAGCTTGTTGCCTTCTTCAGGGTGCGGAATGAATGAACGAATGAACCTAGACAGGTGTGTTATTTAATCAGGTAACAGGCTCAGATGTCTACACAAAAGCTGCACAACGATAAGCTTAATCCCTAAAGCTCTTTTAAGCCAAAATATTTTGGCTTAGAAACCCTCTGCCTTTTCTCTCAATGACCTTTTCCCCTTGAGAGCCGAGCTCCCAACTCATAACACATTTACAAATAATACTCTTTCTCTACACGGGACTACGGCACCCATGCTTTGCTCTTTATACCCTTGTTCTCTTCTGCACTAACAAGCAAATGCTTGGATTCCTATTAGCTGTGACTTTTTCACTCTCTAATGAACTTGTTGACTCTGTTTTGTTTACTGGAAATTACTGTCTTCTAAAGGAGACACAGTGCACTGCATACGCGCAGGCTGTAAAATTAAACGGTGAGTTAATAGGAGCTAAAGGCCCTGCAGAGCTGGAGAATATTTAGTTCATTACTGGCATGCCTGGAAATGGAGCTTCAGCAGCACTACACAACACTCGGTGATTAATGTTTCCCCCAGCATCAAGGTTGTTTTGTTAAACATTGTGCTGCGCATGTGAGAGATGTGCGATTTCGTGCTATCTATAGTCTTGCGACAATATGCTGATTCTGAATATGTGTACTTCTTCAGGTCGGTGCTGAATAATTACCTCTCTAAAATGCCCTTGATGGTTGTCCTGCCTGATGGCTGTTGTAAAACGCACCATCTGTTTACAAAGTCGACCCAAACTCTATCATTTGTGAGCCAACTGATAAAGCTCACCAGTGGTGATACTCCAAAAGCTTGTTGCATCCTTTGGCATTTAGATTTCATGTTAGAGTACACTGAATGTCATTTTCAGTTGATTCCCTCACTTCAGAGCTTTTGAACTTATCTTTTATTACCTCTATCTCTAGCTGTAAGTACACTTAATAAGGCATCATCAACTAGCTCCTATAAATGTTAAAACCCAAAATATCCAGCTTAGTTTCGAGTGAGAAAAGGAAAGAAAAATAACACTGAAGGGAATCATTTCTAAATCCTCCTGAATCCCCCTAAATCCTCCTTTTTCTTGAGCAGCTGCTAACACATTCAAAATGTCATGCGCATCCCGACTTATGATGTTTAGTGCCACGTGTCGGAGTACAGGGAGGAGAGGTGACTCCTCTTCTTCCACTATTGATTTAAAAAAAAAGTGCTGGATTCCGGTTTTGATCTTGCTAAGCTGCATGTCTAAACCTGATCAAATCTAGACACTGATGGACCGTGACAAACGTTGGCTCAGCAGCTTCTTATCAATCGTCAAACTCCTCACAATGCATGGAGATGCCACATGACATGAAAGAATTGCTTAAGCTCTCAGACGCGTATATATGCACACCTCTGTTACGGACCCCCTGAGTCACTAATGTAGTAGTGCACAGTGAGAGCCACTTGTCTTTAAAGGCTGTACCTGATCTGAGCGCTGTCTGCTGAGCTCTTCACTGTGAAGGTCGCCGGCAGGGGAAAGGAGGGCAGGCATGTCAGCTAAGTCGCTGTGCTCTGAATACATAGTAGCTCTGGCGAGAACATGTCAGCTCGCGTGTCTGTAACAGTTACCAGCATATGGTCGAGCCAGTTGACAGAAGCCAGACCTTTTTGCTGTGAGAGCACTTTTTTAAAGCCGTTCAGATTAAACGCTGCTTATTGGTCAGTTGAGAACTGCAGAACTGCAGGTTGGAGCTGGACATGCGGTACCACTATTATTCTGGATCATTTGCTCATGAATGCTAAATAATTCCTGAAGAGCTTCAAGGTTTCTCACACCTTAAGAATGTGCCAAACAGTATAATTTGGCGCATTTGGTCCGTTTTAAAGTATTATAAACAGTTTCAACTCTCATAGATCTGTGTGACACCGTGGATAGTATAGTACCCTGTTTACAAACTCAAAATCTTTTACATAATTACATGATAAAACTCTGACACTGTTTAGGGAGGAAGAGGGCTGAAAGCAGAATGATCCACCCTCCCCACCTTTATCTTTACCCTTCATCGCATCATGCTGTATTTATTCTACATCTGAAGATGGTAGAAAAAAGCTGCAACACTGATCTGCGATCTCTCTAAAAACCAGCTGCTCAGAACAGAGAAACAGTTAAACCTTTTATACTGTGATGGTGTAATCTTTTGATATTTGTGATATTTTGGCCAAAGCATGCCACAGACATTTCATGAGGACCTCGGGTAATTGTTTCAACCTTTTAAAAAAAAGTTATAATATGTCTCGGTTATGCATGAAAATTGTTTTATACCTTCACATTTTAAACTCTCTGGAGGCAGAAAATAGCCTTTAAAAGAAAAATGACAAATGTGAAATGTAGACTTCCAGGTTCAAATACTGCACAATTTCCTTCTACGCTATGAAGATAAATTGACTCTTATACAGAGGTTTTTACAGAAGTGAATGTGTAAGATATAAGGAAATTGAAAGTTTATTCCTTTTCACACAGCTATTTTCTCTTTCAGATTCGTGGCATTAAAAATAATGTTTGCGCAAGGCATCCTAATATTCTAAAACATTAATGAGCAGTACATTTCTATATAACCTTGTAAAACATCAGTCATTAGTGTAAACTTGTGTGGTTTGCTGTCTGGGTTGAGCTGCAGGAAGGTTGTGATACAGACTGACAGCCCGTTTTCATTCTGCCTGTATAATGCCTGCCTGCAGCAGAGACGCTCTGTTGCAGATCAACATTTAAATAAAGAGTTTTTACACAAGCTTATTCATTAGCTAAAAATATATCTATGATTTTATGCAATCATCAGTATTTTCTTTTTGTAAGAGCAAAGGGGAAACCAGCATACAAAAGCCTCTCATTTAGTGTAGCCGGTGTTAGTGTGTTGGCTCTGTGCTAAACAGCCGTTTTTCTGCCAGCAGTTACGACCAAATACAGTCCATAATGAGCTTCTGTCACCATACATTTCACCGCAGCTTGACATATTCTCTGCACTTTTATATTTAGATAATGAGCATATACAAATTTCTATTTTATGTTGTCCATGTCTGTGATCAGTCATCATCAGTATTTTTATTCTTGTGCATACTATGTTATAAACTACATTTGCATATGTTTTATTTACAATAATATCAAAATATACAAGCTGTCAACTTTTAGTGGCCTATAAAATCAGACTCAAAACCTGAATGAAGATGGTTTTAGAGCCACCACTGTAACGCTGATGCAAACTGACACTTGCCACTTTAAAAACAAGGATTAACATCTGTGGCCATATGCCGTTTTCCTTCACTTCCTCTCGATAAGCCAGGCATAAAGATAACTCCTTTGTATTGATTCATACAATCAATTAGGAGCAAAACTAAATCTGTGCATACTACTGCAGACTGCCTCTGGGTTTCAAGAAAGCCGCAAAGTCCTTGAACCCCAGAATCCGAGCGGTGACACTGTTCCCCTCGACAGAGGAACCATGCAAAGTTTTCTATGCCTTGACAAAAATGCATAGAAATTAACATGAGCCATGACTGTCATACCTGATCGGCTCACAGGACAGTCTTTGTGCTTGCTTGTCACTGTATTCATATAATGTGTTGTATTATGTAATCAGAAAAATCACTTTCACTTCCTTTTGACTGCACTAACAAAAGCTTGTATGCAAATGTATGCAAATAAACCACCTCAACGTCCCTGACTCTGCATCACATTTACGAAGCTCAGGGTTCTTACATGAAACATCAGGCTTAATAGGCATTATGAACAAGCAGTAGGAGCAAATTATTGCTTTCTTCTGACACAACAGTAGATAATATGTACAGTAGATGTCTATTCTTGTTCATTTTACTTGGTTGCTGTCGTTAAAGGAACAAATATGAAGTTATTTTAAGCCGATTTAGAGGCTAACTGTCTTGACTGCTGACCATAAATCCTTAAGCACCATCAGTAAACACATTTATTTACAGTCCCCACCAGTATAATGTGTCTTTTTAGTGTCACACCTCACCCAGGTTACTATGACCTCAGCTATTTCCTTTCATATGCTTTTTATACTGGTTCAACACATGACTGAGCGAGCTTTGCAAAGTAAACACAGGTTGTACAGTTTGTGCCTCGTGAGCTGCTTCTTTAGCAGTCATATTCACAGCAGCAGCCTTAGTGCATGTGCCACGTCTTGCTGGTGTGTGTTGTGCCAACTCTTAGCCCTAAACTTGCAAGTCTGGATTCTTCTGTCAAGCTGGAAAGAGGTAAATGTTGTGACAACCTGTGATACACTGCCAAAGCAGCGTAGGACACTCAGCCGTTTCTCATTTAAGAGTTAGTTAATCATGGTACTCGAACCCCACTGCTTTGTGCATCTTTCTTTCTTCCCATTTTTAACTGCTGAATCTGATTTATCTGAAAAATATTTATTTACCAATCTTCTTTTGGCAGCCATCCCTGATACCACCCCCGAAGAGGAGTCATTAATCTGACAAGTGACAGCAGAAATGTATACACAAGATGTTCTGTAAATATCTAATTTTACCAGCACATTTATTTACAAACCCAAATCAGAAAATTAAAAAAAGGTTCAGTTGTTATTTGACCCGTTCTTCCTGCTAACACACACAAAATGTGGACGTCTCTAAAAAAGAACGTTGTCTTGAAGACAAAATCTAGTATGCTGCTCTAAACTCTCGATATTTTAATGAGGCGATCCCCAAGGAGCTGGTTCAAGCGGGCAGTCACAAGCAGCATTTTATGCACGCTTCCACCTCTCTGCATGGTTCAACCCAATTAAAGACAATTCATACTCCTCTCACATGCCTTCCAATGTCTCTCGCCCACCAAGATCACCGCCACTCTTAAAATCCCACCTTGAAAAATCCCACCTCTGATTCAACGGACGGGGCGTTCAGTAAAGTCTATCACCCTAAAGTCTCTGCATATGCTTAGTAAGTGGTAATTGATTATGCCTTTAATAAAGCATTTGAAGTTTTATTGCATTAGTTGACTGACTGAACAACATTAATGCTGCCTTCCCAGAAGTGTGAACGTCTTTGTCAGGTTTACTGACACAACCCCATACCATCACAGAGCCTGAATGTTGGACTTGTAGTGGATAACATTCTGGTCTTTCATTTTTTATCTTTGCTCTGGAGAACACAGCACCCGTTTCTTAAAAAACAAACAAAAAAAAAACAACCAAACATCCAAAACACTGATTCATCTGACCACAATAAAGATTTCCTCTGTGTGGTGACACAGAGAAAACCTGGAACGTCACCTCAGGACAAGGTTCACATATGAAAGAACATGAATAATCTTGGGGTTTTACTCACATTGCTGACTTGGGGTTGTAGTTTTTTTGAACTTCTGTTAGAAAGGGAAGATTCCAAGAAATGCTATGAAACGACTCTAGGATTTGCCAGACTGGTTATGTGAAACCACCTCAATTTAAAGCAATACAAAAGAAGGTTTTTCCTTGTTGAAATAACTCTTTCAGTTTCCTTTATATCATTATTTGATTACTTTTCCAAGCGTTGTCAGTCCTCTGCCCTTATTGTCAGCAATAACCACCCAAAGTAACTTTGGACCCCTGTCCAGGCAGTAAATCGCTTTATGGAAATGTGTCACACATTGATGACAATAAAACCGGCTCACAGAGCTGCAGTTGACATCATGGCAGAGGCAGCAAGAGACCGAGGGAAGTAATGATGGAAGTAAAAACAGAAGAGCAAACAAAAGTAAATTATAGATGGTGTCATAAAAGCAAATTAACCTCCATGCTTAAAAGATAAATAGCCCCTTTGAGCTAAAAATGACAAAGGTTCCTTTGCGCTGCCTTAAACTGAATTTATTGTTTCTCTTGATTCAGACTGAAACGTCACAGACTTCTGTCCATGCAACAGCTGAACAAAAGACTGTTTGAATAATGCCTAAATAGAGTCCTCTTTTTAATTGTTGCTTGGTACTAGTGGCCTTTATTCAAAGTAGGTAGACAGGATATGGGATTAGAGAGAGGGGGAAAGACGAGCAGGAAAGAGCGACAGGCCGGGACTCGAACCTGCACCGCCTGCACCAGGGTAAATGTCAGGGTAATGGTGCCCGCTCACTGAGGTTTCCAGGGCCACTGTGTTTACTTGCTGAAAACATTTGCTGTCTTAGTTTATTTCGCTACAAGTGGTACCAATCAGAGGAATTTATTGCTCAAGCCTTTTAACCACCCGGAGATGTTAAACATGTTTCTATTGCTGAATGCTCATGTGGTTCTATAAATATTTTTGCCCGTGTGTTCTGAGATTCAAAAGGACATGTTTGTGATGGTGCTGCCTTCCCTCTATACCTGCAGGTTTTGCAATCCTCCAGGCCATAATGGAGTCGGCCGTTGCCAATAACTGGCAGGTGACAGCTCGCTCGGTGGGGAACATTGTGGATCCAACAGAGTACAGGCGCATCATCGAGGAGATGGACCGCCGGCAGGAGAAACGCTTCCTCATCGACTGTGAGGTGAACAGGATCAACTTGATACTGGAGCAGGTATTGAACCAACTTGCACTAGCAGTTCAGCCGCGTTTCCTTGAGAAAAGTAAAACATTAGAACTAAAACCGTCCCTAATAATCAGGATTTACACATTATAAGGTGTTATTCGTTCACATCTTCCAGCCTCAGGACTCTGTATGTTGTTTCTAACAGAGTTAACAGACTGCTTACTCCTCACGTTTTTCCCTACATCCGTTAACATTCAGGTAAAAATAATCACCTCAGATCTTAACATTCTCCTTTATAACGTGTGTTAAAATAGGTGGGATGTGCATTCGATTAAGGCTTGTTATCTGTAGTTTTGTGTGTGAGTGTGTCTGTGTTCATATTGTTTGAGGTTTCTGGGTTTAATATACTTGGAGAAAACAGACAGTCCACTCATCTGTGATTTCTAAGTGATTATCAGCTCCAGTTTTACCAGAGTGAGTCTCGGTTTAGTGTTTGCTAATGTATTCTTGGACAGGCATAGACTCCGCACAAAACAGACCTTTTTATTTGTCAGAAATGTACCATACAAAGGCAAATAAATAATTTTCTTACTTATAGACTTGAAATGTGGTCTGTAGTTAATTCAAATTTGACGGACCTTTACTGAGAGAGTGCACTGACAACTCAAAAAAATGAAAGCAGCATTGACACTTTGAATGCGATGAATCAATGAAATGATGAAATGTCACCAATGAGAAATGACTAACGCTGCTTTTTAAGTGTGAAGACCAAGTCTGAATGATCCCCATCCATCCATTCAATAGGCATCCCACCCACTTCTTTCAATTCGGTGTCACAGAGGTCTGCCGGAGCATATCCCAGCTCTCGTCATGCCAAAGGCTGGTTCAAACCCTGGACACATTGCTGGTCTTATGAGTTTTGCTTTGACCTTCATGATAGATCTGCCTCTGTTTGCTCTGAAACTGGGGGAATAGTTTTGTGGTATAACTGAACATTTTCACTCATCAAGAGAGGGTTTCACCACATGTCCCCACATCAGATTTGAGGAATATAGAGTAAGATAACTGTAGTCACCCTATGTCACACAAGGCATATTCACCCATAATCTCTTATCTGTTGTGGCTTAATGAGGACTTTTAGGCAGCATCTGTCAGGCCAGTGTCTATCCAGATGCTTGAAAGTGGCATGCCACACCTACGTCTCGTGAGAATAATTTCTTATACGAGCTGTGACATCAACACTTACTTTAATGTAATATCAGCTCCAGTGTAAGTAGGACACACTGTCCCATAACAGCAACAACAATGAGCCTACTATAAATAGCCTACCCTCCTAGCCTGAGGGAAGATCTCTTATGAAGGCGAGAGTGAGCAACCACAACTGAGATCAGTCAGGCATCAGGAGGTAACTGTTCTAGACGTGATATATTTTTCAGTCCACGAAATGTTAATTATTCCAATATTTTTGATACACTCTGCCAGGCTGGTATATCTGCTCTGGGAGGAATTCATAATTGCACTTTATATCGCGACATCAGTTGTTCAGTTTGTGCTAATTGTTTGAGTCATCAAATTTGTTTCAGTGGTAACAGGTTTTATTTTGTTGATAAATGTGCAGTGGGATTTTTCTCTTCTTCTGCTGACTCTCTTACCGTGCTTAAAAGTATCAGCTTGCTCATCCCTTAAGTAAAGTAAAGGCGGAGTGATAACACCTTTAAGGCTTCTCATCAATAATAGAAGCTCAGTGGATTTGTTATTGCTCCCAAGAAGGATCCATCACCTCCAGCCTCCTCCTGCACAGTCGGAGAGGCGTAGAGCTTGTGGGAATTGAGCCATACAGTGTGAGTCTGGCTGTCTAGAGCTGTGGAGGGAAACAGAAGTAGCACTGAGCACCCAGAGGTGCACTGGAATTCCACACCCGATGACTAGACTGTGAAATGTGCTACTCTGTTTGGAGGAAATCACATGTAGATGTTATACAATACATGGAATTAAAGTTTTCTTTTATTTTATGTTGTTTTAATTTAACCAATCTCCATAACTGAGATTTGAACGTGCTAATGTTGTTGTTAGAAGATAGCAATTCATTAGAAGAGCTCAGTACTCGTATGGTATTTTCTCATGTACAGTAATTACATTTACTTCAGCTGCTACCGATTCCAGGATTTGATCAGAAACAGGTCTTCATTCCAACTATGACCTGTCGTGTTTGTTTTTTTTTTATGTCTTGTTTTGGAGCCCCAAAATGAAACCAGGAATGGAAAAACATAAAGAAGATGTGTGTTGCACGCGAGTCGACCAACTGTCCGTTCATTCCTATAGGGATCAGCATAAACTCTGACAGGCATGTAAACTCCACAAACCCAACATTTATGATGGATTTTAAAGTGAAACTATTCTGTGTGGCTGGACGTTGGATGAATGAAGTAGTGAACAGGTTAGCAAACCACTTGCTCGACAGTCAGAGTTATCTCTGCATTCTGCAGACATTCAGGTGTAGACTTTATAGAGAGATTTATTCGACTATTTACTCAAGTATAATTGAATCTGTATTGACATGATGAAAAGCTGAGAAATATCCATCGTATTATATAGGATATGGAAGTGAGCCCTTCACTCGAGGAGGACTGCAGACATTGCTTTTTCTGGGCGTTTTTCCCGCTTTGTTGCATTACAGCATGAAATTTCAATAGGTTTTTCAAGGGTTGTGTCATTTGATTTACACAACATGCATAAAACTTTGAATATGCCAGTTTTTTTTCAATGTGAAGCAAATGAAGCACATTTTTTATTTAATAACTAAAAAATATAAAATAAATAAATAAACGAGCATGCATAACTAATTACCCCCTTCTTTTTCTTCTTTTCCTTTTAGCTGTTTGCCACAGCGAATCAGCCGCCTCTATCTAACCCTATCTTCTGCATCCTCTTCTCTCATGCCAACTAATTTCATGTCCTCTTTCATTACATCTGTAAATCTCCTCTTTGGTCTTCCTCTAAGCCGCCCTCCTGGCAGTTTTAACCTCATCATCCTCGGTCAGATACGTTTCCTATCCCTTCTCTGAACATGTCCAAACCAGTTTGACCTCTGTGACTTTCTCTCCAAACATTTAACATATGCTGTCATTCCTGATCCTGTTCATCCTTGTTACTCCCAAAGAGAACCTCTACAGTTTAACCTCTGCTGCTTCCAACGCTGCCCCCTGATTCAAATGAATGGATAACCATCAGTTTCTCATCTAGTTTTACACAAATCTGTCAGTAGTCCACTAATTTGAGTCAGGTGTGTTAGAGCAGAGTAACATCGAAAACATGCAGAACAAAGGGCCCTGAGGACCAGGGATGAAGAACTGCTCTAAAACATACAACACTCCATCGGATCTCACCACTGTCCTGTACACATTTCTTTTCATTCTTGCTGATATCCCTTTTTTTCCACATCACCCCTGACACTTTTCTCCACCCGTTACAACCTGCTCGCACACAAGCAGGTTGGAACCACCAGATTCCCCTTTCCTCTGGACTGTTGACCATACGTACTGAAACTCCTTCTCCTTCTTTATCTCTGCTCCCAGAGATAAAGCCTCGCCATTCCACTTGGGTCCCTCTCATTCACACACATGTATTCTGTCTTGCTTTTCCTCCACCTACTTCCTGCTCCTGCTGCAGATCACAATGCAAACATCCTGGTCCATAGAGATTCCTGCCTGACCTCATCTGTCAGCCTGTTCACCACTATAGGAAACATGAAAGGGCTTAGAGCCAATCGTTGATGCAGTCCCACCTCCACCGTGAACTTCTCTGTCACACCTACAGCACACCTCCCTCACCAGCATCTTACAGCTGCACCTGCACGACTTTAACATATGCGTCTCCATCTCCTGACTTCCTCATACAATACCATACCATACAATACCTCTCTTGGTACCCAGTCATCTGCGTTCCCAAGGTCTACAAAGACACAATGCAGCTCCCTCTGACCTTCTCTGTACTTTTCTATCAACATCCTCAAAACAAATATTACCCTTAGTCTAGCTTTCCCAACTCTTTCCCATAACATGATTGGATGGCTCATCAACTTTATTCTTTGAAGTAACAAACCTTATGGCAATTCAACTATCAGTGTAGACACATATACTGTGGAGTGACTTACAAATCAACATTGTGTGGTTCAATGCTGCACTGCTAGTTTGGCTAAAATATGTATTTGGAGACCCGTATGTGCAAATGATAATTATTAACCACCCTATGATCACAGCATCTACACACATGTGAGGAGTTACTACAATTTGTTGATTTTATTTCAGAGTTGGCCATTTCTGTTTTTGGCCCTGGCCTGGAAAAACAACTGCATACATTGAGCTGTGTTGGGCCAAAAGACAACAGAAATCACATTTCTTTGGAGAGATCTTGTTAACAATAGGAAAATGCTTTGTCAGAGATACTAGCATTTCCACAGGGATAGAAAACATGCTCGATCCTTGTTGCACTGTCATGAACGTCTGCTTTTAAAATGACCAGTAAAGCTCTTGTTCTTGTTCTGACTATGACTAAACAAGAAAATACTGCTCTGTATGATGTCATAGAGAACCAATGGTAGAAAAAATAAAATAAAATAACCCATAGCGAGGTTTGTTCAGCACCAAGAAAGCCGATTATTTTGAACATAGGAATTCTGCATTATATTTTTACCTAATTTTTTGAGCCACTGGTCATGTTTAAGATGATCTTCTTCTTTTCCTTTTGACTGGTCCTTTCAGGGGTCGCCCCACCAAGTTACCCATCTCCATCTACCCATGTTCACTGCATTTTCTTCTCTCCCACCAACCAACCTCATGTCCTCCTTCACTACATCCATATATCTCCTCTTTGGTCTTCCTCTAGGTCTCCTGCCTGGCAGTTCCTACCTTAGCATCCTTTTCCCAATAAACTCACTATCTCTCCTCTGTGCATCTCCAAACCATCTTAATCTCTCTGACTTTATCTTCAAAACATCTAACATGTGCCTTCCTTCTGATGTTCTCATCCATACTTCACTCCTAAAGAGACCCTCAACATTTTCCTTTCTGCTACCTCCAACTCTGCCTCCTGTCCCTTCCTCAGTACCATGATCTCCAAACCATCCAGCATCGCTGGTCTCACCACCGTCTTGTACACCTGTCTTTCATTCATGCTGAAACTCTTTTGTCACATATCACTCCTGACACTTTTCTCCACCTTTTCCAACCTGCTCCAACATGTTTCTTCACCTTTTTTCAACACTCTCTGTTACTCTGGACTGTTGACCCTAATTCCTTAAAATCCTCCACCACCTTCTTTATCTCTGCTCCCCGTACCCTCATCGTTCCTCTTGGGTTCCTCTAATTCACACACACGTACTCTGTCTTGCTGCAGCTAACCTTCATCCCTCTTCTTTCTAGTGCAAACCTCCAGTTCTCTAGATGTTCCTCCACCTGCTCCCTGCTCTCACTACAGATCACAATGTCATCTGCAAACATGAAAGTCCCTATCTGACTTCATCTGTCATTTAAATATATTACTTTCTGTATAAATGATGAACAGCCTGCTTGAAAAGTGTGGGTGGGATGCTTTGGCTTAAACGGTAACCTAACGTTGCCTGTATTATGAGGGTAAAGCTCCTGAAAAAAATAATGAAATCGAGGGGAATTTTGTAGCAGTTTGTTTGTTGTACAGGCATTCAAAGGAGACCCTTGAGAAAATCGAGTTAAAAGCATCCCAAATGAAAAGCAACATCAAAAAACATGCAAGCAGGGGAGCTGGCAGGTGCAGAATTGCAACAAGGATAAAAATCTTACAATTTCATCGTTTTTTTTTTCTTTTAATTTTTCTAAAACTGGCATTTAATCAGAAACCATGTGAACTTTAGCAGTGTGTAGCTGAGGAACAGGCTTCTGATCAGACTGAGCTCTCTCTCGGAAACCAGAAAACTAGATGAAAAAGCCTCTCTGTACTGAATTAATTCTGTAGATACAGAGAAACTGGTTTTTTGTGCAACCACAAACAAAAGAGATCACTTCATTGGGTAGCACAGCTACTTTCCTGTGAAAAATTCCTCTTTGTGGAGTGGTTTTAAAGGAGGCATTTGGAGAAATGTTTCTTTGATACGCAGCCATGTCCTTCCTCCTCCGTTACCAGCTTCTTCGACAGTTAAATCCCTCCACATGTTGCCCAATTTTTGAGTAGCTTAGCAGTAATTACTTGACTGTGTAAAAGGACAATTATTGACTTCACAATGCATTTTCCAGTACTGAAAACGACAGATGACTTGTCACTTTAAAAGAGAAGTCTCCATCAATGAGGAGAGAGTCAGATCCTCCTGAAGGCAGTTGGACACACATAAAGCTCTGCACAGGCCTGTGGCTCCAGCCTGCTTAATTAGAGTCAGTTCCCACAGGAATATTTAAGCTGATGCTCCTGCAGCTTGGCCTGGCTCAGGCTGCCTCTGACTGCAGAGCACAGACCTGCTCATCCAGACAGGCAGATGGGCAGGAGCTCGGATAAGTGCAGATAACTTGAAACAAATGCTCACAGTTTGTCTTCTCTTCTCACGGTGCGGTGATGCGTCCTTTAAATGATGCATTTATGTCCTTTAAAAATGAAGGTGAAAACTAAAGTGTGCATGGAACAGTAGTCTTTGTCCTGGGTCTGTGTGATAGCTATAATTCATTTGGTGGCAATGCATGGGTGGGGTTTTAGAAGATGAAGATGAATTAGTGGGTTTTATTTTATCTTAACATAGTTAGCATTTGTATGGAAGGATCCTGTTGATTTAATTATATATGTAAATATATATTGGAGGTAAACTTAAATATTTTTAAAATATAGATCTTTACAGTTGTGGTATTCAAAAATACCCTTTAGCCCCTCTGCTCCTATTTCATTTTGAGCTGATTTAAACATAACGAAAAGCTCATTGATCTCTTATTGCGTAATTATGCGCAAAAGCTGATCCTGATCCCCAAACGCAGTAATGTTATAAATCTATCAGAAGTATTTTGAGAAGAATCTGAGAACTTTTTCTTTTCTTTTTTGAAAGATTAAATGTATATTGAAGGGCTACACACCAGCTGAGTGAACCAGGTTTATGCTCAGTGGTTTGAAGGGCCTGGTTCACAGTCGTGTGCAGTGGTTGTTAGGGGACAGTGAGGGGAGTCATTACTGAGCTACACGCACTGTGGATGAATACTGTGAAGCATCAACGCTGCTCTGCGGAGGTTACAGGGCTTTGTTCCTGCTCAAAAACAAAAGTTGGAGCGGTAACGAGGTCAGTGGATGCTCACTGGATTATTTTTCATGTTGTGATTTTGCTCATTTTTCACCCAGAGATGGATGGGCCGGACAGATACGCCGCTGTCACAGTTCAACGTAGCTGGCCTGACTCGCTCCCTCTTCCCTCCTGGTGCTGCTGATTTTCATGTTGGCGTGGTTCATTTAAGCCGACCTGAGACCTGTCAGTCAGAATCCTGAGCACACGCAACTTGAGAGTTAAAAAGCTGCTAAAATAAATAAATAAATAGATTTTATTTTTGTGAGAAATGGATTTCAACAGACTGATGGTTACATGTCCTGTGACAATAAAAGTATCACTCTTTTGGCTACGGTAGCGCCTGGCCTCTCAGGTTCATGCAGTGGTTTCATGCAGTCACAAGAAGCGATTATCCCCGGGGACCTCGAAACTGGAGCATCTATGTCCTAAAAATATTTGTTATGCCCAGATGCATCGGTGCCAGCAGAGAGGAGAACAGATCTCCCAGCAAGCAAATGAAAGAAAATGAAAACTTATGAAGTGCAAATGTCATGACAGACAGAAATGAAAGCAGGGAATGGTGCGAGTATCATTAGTGTAGTAGTGTTTAATACTGACCAGCAGTTTTGTACATTGCATGCATGACACATATAAATCTTCTGTTTTGTTTTGTTCTGTGTGCCTGCATACAAGCCTAGAAACACTACATATACATAACTGTCTTATTTATGTGACGGTTTTGGGAACATTAATACAACTAAATGAAAATGTTCTGCAAAGGTTGTTAAGGGTTTCCACAATAGAGACATTAAGAGAACGTTCAGGTGGCAAGCGAGTGTTGTATTTATGTTAGAACTTTCCACAACAACTGTATAACAACCAAACATTGTTATTTAGCTGGGAAACCTATAAACAGCATGATTGTGCATAATTGTATATTGTTTGTTCCTTGTGATTTAAATCATTGTTGAGACTATAAGTATATTAGTCTCTTATACAAACATTAAAAACTATTAATTTCCTCTGAACTGAGAACTAACAAGATCAACCTTATGGATGTGTGCATGTTTAAAGAAAATTCATAAAAAGTAGAAAGCTAAAAAGAGCTAAAACTCAACTTTATTAGCCCACTTACTTGAAGATGAATAAATAAAATACAAACTTCTTTGGTTGTCATCAACACCAGAGGCCTAAAGACTTTTACTTCTATATTTTGATGCTAATGAAAGAAGCCACAAGGCTGCGTTCTGAATTAACACAGAGTGAGATAAATCCCTCGGTAAGTGGACTTCGAGACCAGAGTCCGAGTGCACAGTGGCCTGCAGGAGAGACGGACACTAGCTGGAGTCAGTCACTCCAGGACCGTGCATTCATTATGCACTTTGCTTTGCTTGACTGCATCTCCTTCTCACATAAATCAATGACTAATGAAAAGCTTTTCAAGACTATTTAGAAGACAATAAGTAAAAAAAAAAAGGGTTCCAGTAAATGTTTTATTTGTAAGGGAAACACAACATTTGAAGACTGCAGGGTGAGTACAAAACTATTGGAACATAATGAAATCATTTTGCATCTGCAAGGAAAGTAATTGCATTTTTTGTTGACATTTCTCAGAGCATCAAGGACATTTCCCTCTAGAAGCTATAATGTGACAGGAAGGCAGGAGTAAACCTATCTGGCTTTAAACGTATACAGTTATAGCAACCTGCATGCACATTGTGATACTGAAACTAAACATATGTTCGCAAATCAGACTTTACAAGTAGAAGGCAACACAGGGATGCCTGCTCCTATTTAAGTAAAGTTCAGTATAAAATATTGCCAATGCAGTTTCACTCTGACAATGTAACATCTAAATGAATTCAGTGGTTGAGCATACTTATCAAGAATGTGGAGGAGTGCAGAAAGTGAAAAGACTGAAAGAAAAAAAACCCTCTCCACCCCCGCAGTGTCTTTTTGAAGCTTTGCACTCTGAGAGAGCTTTTACCGACGAAGAAGTTTAAGGAAAACAGCGAGTCCATCTCTGCCAGTGTCTGCTGCCCCCGACAGGTGCTGCGCAATGTTCTGGCTTTGATTAAGACTGCTATGTTATTGACACTGGAGGATCAGAGAGACAAACTGTAAAGAACAGGCTGAAGAGAGAGGGAGGTGTCCCAGAGCCGTGACCTTATTTTACATGTTGAAGTTAATGGAAAGGAACAAGCGCTGTCACCGCAGTTTCTCCCCACTCTGTGTCCATACCAACATGCACAAATCTACGAATGTGCTCACACGCTCACGTTTGCCCCTGTAAATGTTACTGTGAGAAATGTCTTCATCTTTTTCCTTCTTTTTGCTAAGTATACTGAAATTAAGGGTCTTTGTTATTTCTGAAACTCCGCTCTAAATGTTCTCAGTGTTGTGAGAAGTGAGTATGACTCATTGTGTGTCTTTTTCTGCAAACTGTAGGTGGTGATCGCAGGAAAAAACAGCAGAGGATACCACTATATCCTCGCTAACCTGGTGAGACCAAGCAACAACTCAACACAACAGTAAAAAAAAAAAAAAAAAAAAAAAAAAAAAAAACACCCCTCAGTGCATGGTGTGATGCAATTCAGCAAAAAGAAAAGCAACACTTTCAGTAGAGTTCAGCAGCACGCTCCACCAAGTTAACCACGATGTATACGCTAAAGCAAATGTTAAGCATTTCTTTCTTTCTAGCTGTTAATGATCTGTTTCTTCACTCCCATTAAGCCATGCTCTTTGCTCTCAGGGTTTTTCAAACATGAGCCTGGACAGGGTTTTTTCTGGTGGGGCCAACATCACAGGCTTCCAGATCATCAATCCAGACAGCACCATCGTCCAGCAGTTTCTTCAGCGCTGGGAGCGCTTGGATGAAAGAGAATTTCCAGAAGCCAAAAACACTCCACTGAAGGTCAGTGAGGCATAGCAACTGATGCTGCAGTTGCATTTCCTTCAGCTCAAAAGCGTACATGCCCCCACCACTTTTCTCCCAAGTTTTAAAGTTTTAACGCTGCTGAAACCAGATAACATTCTGTCCTGAACTTTGCAAACGCATAAGCGTGAATACTGTTTCTTTGTATAGCAAGCAGCTCTGTGGTGTGCAGATGCCGCGTTGACAGGGCACTGATGTGTTGGATCAACATGACATCACTTGTCCTTCATTGCAGTGTCTTCTTGCCTTTGTCTCAGTACACATCAGCACTTACTCATGATGCCATCCTCGTGATTGCGGAGGCCTTCCGGTATCTTCGGCGTCAGCGAGTTGACGTTTCTCGCCGGGGGAGTGCGGGTGACTGCCTCGCTAATCCCGCCGTGCCCTGGAGCCAAGGCATTGACATAGAGAGAGCCCTCAAAATGGTTGGACCGGGATCTTTCACCATATTTTACTTATTTTGTTGTTGCTACATCTCTGCATTTTGCACACTTACTGTCTTTCTGTGAAGAAGGTCAGTGGGCAAAGAATTTAAAATTAAAGCTGCTGATTAGTGTTTCTGTTGCTTTAAAAATCTATCTACCGTGTCCACTATTTTTGGACAACCCCATTTGCAAAGACTACCTGATTGGTTCAAAATCAGAGCTCGCCAGTTGACAGAAAGTGCAAAAACACATATCTGTTAGTTATATATAAGGAGCAACATGCATGAGCAATATGGAATATTAAGTGCCATATGAGGATTATTTTTTCTTGCTGTATGCTTAAATCGGATGTAATCAGTCTTCTATTGGTGCATGGCAGGTCCAAGTACAAGGTATGACAGGAAACATCCAGTTTGACACATTTGGGAGACGATCTAATTACACCATTGACGTGCACGAGATGAAGCCCACAGGCCCCAGGAGGGTGAGTCAACATGCAGCCTTCAAAACATTGATCTTAATTTAATTAATGTCTTGTTAAAATTCTTTGCAGGACCAGCATATGATACAAATATGATATAAATAACTCAGAGTAATTTTGAGTGACTACAGATGAGCACGAGAAGCAGATATGTGTTGAGGGTTTTGCTTTCTCCTCACATGTTGGCAGGGTGGAGGCTGCCAGTTGCCCAGTCTTGCAAATCCAACTCAGAATCATGTGATTCCCTCTCAGATTTTCAGCTGGGAATTATCCATTGACAAGTAGCACCAGATTGGTGCTGAAAAACAACATTTTTGTGTATGATGATGTAGCTGGTTTTAAAAAAAAAACGCACATTTGAGGGGCATATTAGAGCTGATAAATTAGCATTTCATGTGGAGATCATTTTTGTTTTGTTTTTTTATTCAACATTTTAAAGCATTTTGGGGGGGTAATACAATCGATATATTAAATGTAACATCTTAAAATTCAGTTTTCAATCATGTTGTCAAATGCTCTTTAGCAGCCTTTGGACCATCGTCACAATAAACCTCAAAGCCAGTGATACTGATTGAGAGATTGTCAGCTTAAGATGCTGCAAAAAAAACAAACAACTTCTTGTATTTGCAGCTAAAGTGTTAAAGTGCTACTAAAAGCAAATGTTAATTCACTCCAGCAGCTAGTTATCAGCACTATCGGGTGTCCTTCTTTTTCCTTTGAAGACCTTTGCCAATAAAGGAGTAAACGTATAATCTTGGTTCAATCGCCAGTAGAAGCATTCAAACTGAAATTGCAGCCAAACATTTGACACAAACAGAAAAGAGCTGAGAGCTTCAGCTCACATTAATCTTCAGCTTCAGTCTGTCCATTTTGCCTGCAAGCAAAGACATTCCTTGTCTTGCGCTTATCTTGCTAAAGAAGCCGGTGAACAACAGTTGGCTGGGAGGAGGCCACTGGCTCTGAAAACTACGGACTCGGCAACCGCAGCACCTGTCATTGTTAGTTCAGATGTTGGACTTCAATACCTCAAAACTGTCTACACCTCCCTTAGCCTGTAGCGAGTTAGCACGTAAACGTGCTCACAGACTTTCCTTTTTTGATTTTTTTGAATTTTATTTGCACTTTGATGCATCTCCAGACCTTTGCTGTGCTCGTGTGCTTCAATGTTAACAGTGGTATTTGCATAACTGGGTAGTAGAAAAACCAAAACAAACCGAGCACTACTGTCTGAAACCACGCACACTTGCTTACACGTGACACTCATGACGCCAGCGCCGTGGCTGGGCTACAGTAGCTCCATGACCCTGAAGTCCTCACAAGAGCTGACACCAAAAGGGAGTGCCCCCATAATGTCCACATAGCTCAGCTTACAAGGCATCATACTTCAGCAGCCCACGTGCCCAGTCTCACTGTGAGACAATCTGCAGTGACAACAGAGTGAGTATCGTGTGCTGTACAAACCAGAGATAAGACATTTCTCCTCTGATGAAGGAATGAGATAGTCGCAGGAATAAATATAAATCAGTTACCGGAATCCTCTCAGGAGAAGATGACACCGGCCAGTGTTTTTATTTATTTTTTTTTATATTACACCATCTATTCACTTGTATTAATAGAGAAATAAAAAAATATAGAAAAAATAAAATCTCTCCACTTTCTAGATAAGACATATTTAGACTATTAGGTTTCTGTTAGGCTACTAGTATTTTTTTTTTGTTCTCTAGTGCTTCAAGGGTGCTGCTCTATTGTTATGTAAGGGAACATTTGCCGAGACAGGAATAGATCACTCCTACTCTGTCCAAGTGTAGCCCAGGTGAAGTCAGAAGAACCTCTACAAGCTTCTTTTTTTTTTTTTTTTTTAGTTCAGTCTTGTATCAAGCAAAGCCAAAATGAGTCAAGCAAATCACACTTAATTGGAGGTTCTGCTGCCAGATGTCTCTCTTCTTCTTGTGATAACTGTCAACCTTTGTGTCGTTTTTCAGATCGGCTACTGGAATGAGTACGAAAAATTTGTTTATATAATGGATCAGCAGGTCACCAACGAGTCCTCTTCTGTGGAAAACCGAACAATTGTGGTCACTACTATTATGGTACACTCTCAAGCAAGTTTTAAATGTTTCACCTTAAGATTTCTGCCACTCAAGGTCAAGGTGTCCATTGTTGTCAATCTGTCCTGGGAGGGTAGAATTATTTTATTTTCAGTTGCTTTCCATCCACTCACTACATGTTGAAACAGTCGATTCACAAAGAGTGTTTCAACTGTATCCGTGTGGGTGCCAAAGCATTTTGGTTGTTTTATATTACAGAGGGCTGTTGTAGTAGTGACGTCACAATAACGGCTTTGGTAAAGATAACTAATGAGATAGACATCATCGTATTCACATTCAGTGCATACGTAAGTAACAAGATTTCCCTCTCATTAAGTAATCTGTCAGTGACGCTGATGACGGAGAGCTACTATTAAGAATGATCTGCAGAAAACCAGGACTAGACGTTTGAATTATTACATGAGCTTTCTGTAAATAGACGCAGCCGTAGTTAGACTAGGTGTAGTTTGCAGGTTGAGAATCATCAGCCATTCTTAAATGTAAGATAAGGTGCGCCTTATCTTACATTTAAAACAACGGCTTGTTGTTATTTCTGACTTTGCCTATTATGTCTGCATCTTAAGCAAATTCAGAATGTAATAGTCCCACATTCTCATTTCAGTGTCTTGAAAAGTCATTGTCATCACCACTAGACTGGAAATAGAGTGAGCACAGAAAACTGGACGGTCATTGCATTATTTTTGCCAGGCATGCTTTTATTTTGGTAAAGACAATTGTGTTTTTAAGACATATCACAGTCATCTCATTGAATTCACTTTACTTTTTCTACTTCGTGTAACATTAAACACAGAATCCCATTTAAGGAAAGACATCTTTCATTTTGTCTTAAATAACGTTGTACATGGCTGCAGAGTGGAGGAGACGAACTAACTACTGATGAAATCTTAGATAATGTCAAAGTGTCCCTCATTGAAAGACAACCGTCTCCTATGAATTACTATTTAAAACCTCTGAAAAATCCTCTCAAAAACATGTACATGCCATATGACAAAGTGAAACACCATTGCTTAATGACCAAAGGTGACATTTATTCATCTTTAATGGCTAACATGTTTTACATTGTGGAGGAACTACATGGTATTTTCTCTAAATCGAAGTCACAGAGGTGATGTGTAATGATGTAATGACACAATCCAGTCACCAAAGCAGATTATTGAATTGTCGTAATCTACAGTAAGAGAAGCAGCTCGAGGCAGTGTTAAACTTGTTTCATCATGCAACCGATCCTCTGATGTGGTTTGCACATTTTTAGTCAGTTGAGCAAATGAATTTCCCCATTTTTTTTGTAACTTTAATCTCTCTGCTGTCACTGATGTTTACTTCATGAACTGGAAAAGTGCTCCATTCAACTTCCCTGCTCCCTGTGCCGCGATGATGCAAAGGCCATGCAACCCCCTGCCCATCACCCATTTCCACAGATTTAGATTTTGGAAGAAGATAGCATGAGGGAGCCTGCTTGCCTCCTTTATATGTGTCGATACTCCTCCAGTTTGTCCTTCAGTCGGTCTAGTTTTCCAACAATGTGTTCGTACATGTATTAGACCTGTGCACTGTTTGTCTTATTATGTCTCAAACATTTGCTGCCGTGTTTTTGTCCTCTTTTTTGGCTTATCCCTGCATGCGTGCATGCTACAGCCCCAATTAAGGCCTCCTGTGACCCATGAGGTCTGGCCACTGTGGATTTCAAAATGTGTCTTCTATAAACTCAAATTTATGTCTAATTAACAGGAAGCTCCGTATGTGATGTACAAGAAAAACTATATGCAGCTGGATGGGAATGACAGATATGAAGGCTACTGTGTCGATTTAGCTTCTGAAATTGCAAAGCATGTGGGGATAAAATATAAGCTGTCCGTAGTGCCAGATGGGAAATACGGAGCCAGAGATCCAGAAACCAAGACCTGGAACGGGATGGTGGGTGAATTGGTTTATGGGGTAAGTATCCGCCTGTCTGTGTTGCCCTTAAGCTGCTCGTGTTTATGATTTCCTGCTAGTTAATCATGACGAGAGGAATTTAAAAGCTCATTTAAAACATCAAACAACAGAAGAAAAGACAAACTAACTCACAAATAATACAAATATTAATGATAGTTCTGCCATTAAACTGTTTTCTTGTGTGTGTTTGTGAACTCCAGTGGGCTGGTTTTATTAACCATCCTCACACTGGAACTGCTCTAACAAGATGATCTGCCTCGTTTATGACACACAAGCTGCTGAAGATGTCATTTTAGAAATCTTACTCGGCCGATTGCTAGATTGATTTTAAGATCAGAAATCTGATCTCTTGTATGGCATTCAAAACTACACCACTACTGACAGCGTTGTGAGGAAAAAAAGAAAAGAGCACCCTGTGTTGTAACGAGAATGGCCATGACAAGGCCTTTATGTGAGTCATCACAGATTTTGTACTGAGGGTTTGTCACAGGCTTACTTATGAATGGACAAGAACGAACATTGCTCAGCTACCTTTGACTGAAACGCTTCCTTATTTTATGTAAGTCGCTGCAAACACTTGCTGTTGCAGTCTCTTGAACATCTGCGCGGCTTTGCAGAGGGTCTTTTAGAGGTGAATTTAACATGCTGATTCACATTTCATGAACTGCTTGCATAAGCGCCTCCACTTCTGTCTTCAAACCCTCTGCTTGATTCATGAGGGAGATTGGGAATGAGACAAAGACTTTAATCAAATACAAATGCTGAGTGACTCATTTCCAAATGCCAGATTTGCTCTCAAAGGCTTTATCACAGATTTTTTTTTTATTCAGTATATGCTAAAATGCTTCATTTCCACATGCCCATGAAGCTGAGTGGGTTTGGATTTATCAGTATCGTCCTTGTTGCTTTAACATTTAACACTTTGCCTGCTTATTTGTGGTTTCTTCTTTCAGACTAACTCCTAATGTACCTCTTCCCATTTTCACAGAGAGCTGACATAGCTGTGGCTCCACTAACCATAACACTGGTACGAGAAGAGGTGATAGACTTCTCTAAACCCTTCATGAGCTTGGGCATCTCCATTATGATAAAGAAACCTCAAAAGTCCAAGCCGGGGGTGTTTTCCTTCCTGGACCCACTGGCCTATGAGATCTGGATGTGTATAGTGTTTGCCTATATCGGCGTCAGCGTGGTGCTCTTCCTGGTGAGCCGCTTCAGCCCTTATGAGTGGCATCTGGACGAGAATGATGAGGCCAAAGATCCTCAGAGCCCCCCTGACCCTCCAAACGACTTTGGGATTTTTAATAGCCTGTGGTTCTCCTTGGGTGCCTTCATGCAGCAAGGATGCGATATCTCACCAAGGTTGGTTGTTGTGTTCATTCTCCACCACCTCCCAGATGTCCTTGTCATCTCTCAGCATTTTATAGTCCCATACATGCATTTCCATCCTGCAATGGTGCATATAGGTTATTTTGAGCTTTGCTATTACTGCTCTCCACCTAACCTCATGCTCCATTTCACTGCACTTTCTTCCCATTTTTCTCTCTGAGCAAGAAGCCTTCCTCCACGGTGCATCTATTTATTTTGAGTTGCATGCTGCCAGTGATGCTTTGCATCCACAAAATAACTTATATCCACCATGCTGAGGGCTGTAAAATGCATAGAGTGTCATCGCATTTCATCCAAAGTAATGGCTTAAATTCCTCATGACTCTTGGAGGGCTACCGTGTTTTTGCTGCATGTCCCATTTTACGGTCATCAACTTGGCGTATATAATGTATTTTGGGCAGGAAACCCCTATCACAACTTCATGTGGTCTATTTTTCAAAACAATGGACCTCCAATCATGCAGCATTCATCTGTCTATCCATCTGTCCATCCATCTCTTTTCTCATCACTGCTCTGATGTTCCAGACTTCCCTGCAAGGAATCTTACTTCTGCGAATTGTTCTTATTTATCTGTGGAAAATTCTGGAGATGCTGAAGACCAAATGCAGATGAGGGATTATTTAATCGTGTTCTACCAGAAAGTTTTTTATTAATTAGGAAAAAAATATTTTGTGTTTTCCTCTTTGTTTTAGAGAAGCATATATTTGATAAGAACATCTGAAATTATCTGAAAAGGATCTGTGTCTCATTATGTGCACATGCACAGAAGTCATTAGTGAAAAATCAGCATTTCAAAAACCCCAATATTAGTTACTTAAATAAAAGCTTATTTTATTAGTTGCTTGTGTGGCATGAAATCTAAGCTTTCAAGCAGTAAATAAGCTGCAGAGTTCAACATCTCCACATCTCGAATTCGTAACTGCTCAGATGGATGTAACTGTGATAAGTAGTCCTATTAGGTCATGAGTATGAAGACTGATGTCGGCTGCATCTGCGCTTCTAATGTAGCCAGAGCATAACTCGATTCACTTCGACAAAGAAGGACATTGGAGGCAGCTTTTGAAAACTGGGAGTTGCCGGTTTCTTTGGATTAGTCATAAAAAAGAATGACTAAAGCAGAAAATAGAGGTCCTGTTGTGTTTTTGATGCAAAATGCTGATTCTGTAATTCTCCCTGAACAAATTCATGATCATCATCACAAGAGGCAAACTATTCTCTAAGTTAAAAAGAAAAACACATTTTTAGACTAGCTCATCTGTTTATATGTGCTTAATATAGTTTAATGTGACTCTCTCAGAATGATCACAATTACAAGTCTTTCATAAATAACAGCGCCTGCTCTACAAATCAGCTTCTTAACTGTTGTCATTGTAGTTTGGAAAAACAAAAAAAGATCCATAAAATAGATACTCAGTTGAAACTTCTCATGAGAGCAGCAAAATCGACACGGACGCGGTTATAAAAGTTGAAATGGCAGCAAGACTAATCATTTAAATTGAAAACCAGATGAAGTGAGAGGCATAAATTTGATGTTGGACATAAATGCTGGCGTGAAAATTGAAAGGAACCGCTCAAGCACCAGTGAGCAGGACTTTTGCACGACAGAGCAGTCTGGCTCATCTTACTCTGACTAACAATAAGTCTGACAATAACAAGGCGCTTACAAACTCTTACTTTTATGGCCCAACTTGAAGGAAAGGTCATTACATTTTGGATCACATCAGACACTCCAAAAACATCTGTGCTCACCATCAAACAGTGACTGACAAATATGTTTTCTTAGACACGTTGATGTTAACGTTTTAATCGTTTAAAGATGGAAAGTTTAGAATAGAGCAGATGATGTTGACATGAGCAGGCTGCTAGATGTAGGCCGCTGCAGTGCCGGGCTCTCCAGGTGATCAGGGCTGGCTGCTCACCTAAATTACCTCCAAGGCTAAATGTGGACACAGTTATATTGAGTTAATGAGGCTTGTTTCTGATTTCAGTGAATTGATAATCTTTATGGACAGCTGTTTTGAGTTAATGATAATTCCAGTAAATGAACGTGTGAGAATGAATCACTGAAGGCAAGCAGGTAATGAGGTGAACGATATATTAGAAATGATATTATAAACAGTCAGGTCGGAGCTAAACCACTAAGCTGATATATTCCCCGGAGGCCACTGTGGAAACTGGCCCCTTCCTCCCACACGTGTATGTCTCAGCATGCTGCTCATGCGTTCTGCTCCTCATCCTCCGCCCAGGTCTCTGTCCGGTCGCATTGTCGGGGGAGTGTGGTGGTTCTTCACCCTCATCATTATCTCTTCCTACACGGCTAACCTGGCTGCTTTCCTCACTGTGGAGAGGATGGTGTCTCCGATAGAGAGTGCCGAGGATCTGGCCAAGCAGACGGAGATCGCCTATGGCACTTTAGACTCAGGCTCCACTAAGGAGTTCTTCAGGGTGAGTGTTTCTGCAGACTGTCACCACACTGTGTCACGAGACCTCCTCCGGCTCCAAGCTTAGTACGTCTCTAGAGCTTTCCTGGGTGGTTGGATTTATTAACTTCTAGGTAAAAAGATCAATAAACAAAACCTGGTTTGGAATATTTTCCTGGCAACAGTACTTAAACAAACAAAGTTGTACTAGAGCTTTATTCTGTAATTTCAGTCAGTCCATCTGTGACTACCAAAGAACTAAATGATAGTGTTTATGTTGGAAACTTATGTCTGCTCTCAGCCTCTCTCCAAATCTATTTGGTACTTTGGTTTTCCCCACGAAAAAAGCAATATTTATATTAGTTTTGCTGCATCTCCACTAATGTACCAACTAATTTCGATCTCTTTTACTCAAAAGTGTTAAGCAACTAAAAGAGCAAATATCTTTTTTAAAACGTCTTTCAACAGAAAAACAGATACAGTAACACTATTTTGACCAACTATCATATTGTGGTCGTCTGTATTTCTATGAATTACATTACAATTTTACAAGATATCCTCCGAAATACAAACTGAGTTCTCATCCAGTGTCCAGTTTTTAGCTGCATCTGTTTTTATTCTTTCTCTTGGTGTGATTGCTCAGAATAAGCCTGAGACGTCTCATAAATACAAAACTCCCCTCAAACATTCGGGCAGCTGTGCTGTAAAAAACAACTCACATCTTAAAATCTCCTATATTTGCAAACAGCGTAAGCATACATCAGGTTCCTGTCTGTTAGGTTTTCATTATCTGTTGCTGGCAGGAAAAGGCTATTTTATGTGATCGTACAGCCAGTCCTTGCATATGGAAATTAAAGCATGCATGCATGAAAAAAGGCAAATACAAGAGGGGACAACATTTTCTGATGAAATATGCGTATTCTTGTTTAGCAGGGCCGGCTCTGAGAGGATATGATTTTGCAAGGATGTGACCAAGTGTGATGTTTCCGTGACTCAACCCATTCACAGAGGCATTCAAACAGAGTGATCCGCAGGGCCAACTGAGCGAATGTCTAAAAGCATTAAAATGAGGCTATTTCTGTCATCTGCGTTGTGTCTGATGCAAGACGCTTTAAAACATCACGTAAAATTGGTTGGATGACAAACAATTCCATCTCAGAGGTGTGTTCATGAGATTTGTGGCTCTGTATTTGATATTTTTAAAAAGTGCCAATCCAGTGCAACTAGAATGACCACGCAAATGCATTTTCTTTTAAAAATAAGCATAGAAACTCCTTTTGTCTTGCCACCCTGTTGCAGACGTGCTGGTGAAGTAAGGACAGAGAGGCTTTAACTAAAACCACTTTTATATCTGTTAAATTTTCTTTATTTGTAAAAATGCAGTCAACTGAGTATTTTACAGGCTTCCTGGTAAATTCTTGCATCAAAGCAGCACTAAGAGTCGACATACGAGCGGCCGCTGAACTCGCTGAATGTTCTGATCCATTGTGTTTCATGCAGGACTCAGTTTCTCAAAAGAGTTCCTGAAGAGATAATTGACAGAGATGTAGTTTCTTAAACTTGAGTGACAAAAATCATGCTTCAGACTGGAAACATCAGAGGAACATTTCTGAGGAAATCATATCGAAACCTGGAGATTAAAAGCAAAGAATTCATAGCAGCCATGAATCGATGTAAGCTTTCATCAAAGGAAATATCTCACTTAATTCTGATAATAGTGTGAGAGTGCATAATAAATGAACAAGTAAGTAATTTTTCACATATTCACTGCTGCTTTTGTCCCTGCGATTCAGAGAGGTTTAAAAGGCACTAGTTGTCAAACACAAGGATTTTGTGAAGCTTTGAAGTTTTAAATTTGATTAAAATGGATTTAAACTTGTCCATCTCTCTTTCTCTGTTTAGATTATGTTATTGTTTTTTAGCTGATAGTAATTTAAAAAAAAAAAAGCTTTAATTTGATACAGTTGTTCTCCAAATGTATTTTTAGCATATAATCCTCGTGTCCCCAACACTGTTTTACTTTATTGTAGAATTTCCATGATCTTACTTAAACAAACCTTTAGTGGCATTTGGTCGTGGTTAAAACCGTGATTATACAAGGATGAGTAGAGTTACATATTGGTAAGAAGTAAAAGCGAGATGAGAGAGTAAGTGCAGGAATTAAAGTGAGATGAGACTCATTTTAATCATGTTAATCTTGTTAAGCATGTTAAATGAGCCGTGGCCTTATTTAGTTACTTTATCATTTTGCTTTCCTTGACCATCAGCATAAAATAAATGAGTTATAATTTAACTGTGACTTTGAGCAAATGCTTCCTGTAGATAAACATTACACTTCAGAATGAGCAGGTTTTGTTTGGCCTGTTGTGTCTGTTTATGGGATGACAGTGTGACAGACGTGCAGGAGAAACGTGAATCACTCTCGCCTCTCTCAGCTGCAGAGACAAACTGGTAGCTGGAGGAAAAACCAGTTTATTTACGGAGCTGCCGACCTGCGACAAACCCGGATTTTCTACCTGTCAGTGGTCATGACCAGCTCATCACATCCACCAGTCGTTAATTAGGAAGCTTTTGCTGATTACGGCACTTTAGCAAGAGGATTTCTCAGCCAACGTATCAGTCTGACAGCGTCAAGAGCCTCTCAGGGTTCAACACAGATGACCAGCCTGCTCCTGACAAGCCCGCATCTTCATGTAACCCAGACAAGAACTGCAGTTTTCACACTACAGCCAGGCCCTGTCATCAGCCATTATTGTCACGTGAGGCGTGTTTACATGAACACTCCACTGAAGTGAAATTGTGCATATGTCAAGAATGATTCACTTTCTAGCCTGAGCCCACAATCCATTACATCGCTGATGAATTATTTATGTTGCCATATAAGCGCAGGGCTGACATAGTTTGTCAGCTCTCTTGGTTATTTTCATTTACTTTCACCTATTAGATGTGATGTAGGACTAACTCACGTGATGACTGATGATACCGTCTGGTTAAAACCACCATGTGATGCTTCTTACATCAAGTACTGCTCACCAATCAGACTCATTCTCCAAAAGCTGTCAATCATCAGCCAGGACATTAAGGAATATATGACGGGTTCCTGGGGTGTCTGCTACTTGGGCTCCATAGATCATTTGGGCCCTGTGGGTTGTGGGGTCTCTGTGGATTGGGATTGCTTCCCTCAGATGGCATCGGATCCCCTCAGACACCTCAGACTGCTGCCAGAGGTCTGGAAAAAATGTTTTGTTAAGTGGCGAGTGGATGCCAGGCTGCAGGTTTTCCCAGCAGAACACTCCACTATAACAGGATGAGCAGAGTTACACGTCTTCACCTGTCAGTGGTTTTACTTTATGACATGTTAATGTATATAAGGATGTATTTATGTGAATTAGTCCAGTCAGCATGAACGACCTCATGAAAGCGCTTTATTGATTACAGTGGTTCCTACATTCTAAGACTAATATTAAATACGTCTGTTATCTGGGGTGATTGCAGCACCGTAAAAAAAGCACGGCGAGTTATTTTACTCGGGCTGAGGGAAGGGGATTCAAGGTCCTTCCTGTCAATTTAGCTGGGGTTTCTGCTTGTTTCTGTGGTAGTTATGTGCACTTGGTGTTGTAAGGAAACAGGTAGAGGTTGAAGTGGAGCTGCCATGAAGAAGCTCACTGGCCCAGAATAGCCCAGAAACTGGCATGAGAAGGAAAAGAAGTCTGTTCTGGAGACATCTACAGCCACAGAAAAGGTGTGGCGTTTACTCGATGGTGACAACTGATTTCAGCTGGTTAGGGATGGTTTCTGGCTGAGGCATTTGGTTTTATACTTTCAAAATGTATATTTTACTTGCAATTTGTGCCTGTGTTGCCTACTCCAATTATGTATTTATAAAAGCACCATAAAAACAGTAATTAAAATGTAGGCATCTATTAAAACAGTCATATTTGATCCTCTTAGCTTTGTCATCTTTTCTGGTTTTCATTTGCCCGGTTTAGAGCCCTACTGTCACATGTATAGATATGAAAGGGTTCAGGATTCGAACAAAACTTCCCGTCCCTCATCGCGCTCAGATCCGAGCACAGAAGGTCACATTAGCCCAGTTTAACTCAGCCTCTTTATTTTCTCCTCTATTGTAGACAGCTGCGTACTTGCGCTCCCCTGTGACCAGCAATCAGCCTCTTGCTGGCCATTTTTAGTAGCGTACTGAGTGTCAGAGCAGGGCTGTGCTCTGTGTGTCTGTAGATGCTCCAGCTGGCAGCTGACTTGGCCACAGAGGTAAAGCCGTCAGTTTTGGAGTAAGGAGGTCAAATATGTTAAAGACGGTTGCCTTAGAAAAGCACTCCTGCACCCTGTCAGACATCAAACAGCACAGACGCAGCGGGCTGGCAGTTGAATGAATATATGGATGCATATATATTTGACACTGTTAGATAAGATGACCAGGCAGTAACTGGTCCCTGATCACTGTACCAAAATGGGTAAATGGAAATAATCAAAATGATGAAGACAACCAGCCAGTTTGTCAGACGTGCTGAGGAGATACATTTACATATAGTAAAATATGACCACACACGCAAGAACGTTTGAGAATAAATAAACCTTACAGTGAAAACACTTTAAATCATCCTACACCCTAAAATGTGAAGAAAACTCAACGTATTGGTACCAAACAACTGTTTAGTGTTCAGAGAACCACGTATCAGTGATGATGGTTAAAAAAGTTTGGGAGGGAACATAAAGATTGGAGACTGGAATTATGGGAAAGGGTTTACCTGTTTTGGAGTCACGGGTGCATAAAAGAGTAGGTTCAGTGGATAAAGTGATGCAGCCGTCGTGCCTCGTGCAGACATGCAGTAGCATTATGAGCTGCCGTCCCTTCAGTTGGTCAAACAAGGTTCAGCAAAAAATGATCTGTCTTTTTTTTGTTCCTAGATGACAATGCCAGGGTTTATTCGGCTCAAATTATGGGAAGAGTGGTTCAGAGAGCATGACATATCAGTTTCGCACATGGATGGACCACCAAAGACTACAGACCTTAGATGTGCTGAAGAAAGCTTTTACCAGCTGGCTGATTCGCTTGTCATTAAAATGATAATATTAATAATCATGCAGCTCTAGAGACAATGCCATGGCCATTTAGTTTTACCTGGACATTTTTTGACCAGGCAGGATGGATCACCATATTTAAACATTTAAATATAAATATATTTAAAAATAATACATATATATATATATATTTAAAAAAGCACTAACATAGATGTGTAAAAGAACTGACTACAAGTCTAGACTATAATGACTGCATCACCAGCTGAGGCCTGCCGGTGGGAGCATAAATTCGGAAGGAGGAGGCCACGTCTGTCTATTAATATTGATACTTAACATGGCCTGCAGTTTACTTCTGCTAAGCTGCCAGATTGTCTGACTTCAGGCTGCTGGCAAAAAGCCCACGATGAGTTGTTTGCATTTCAAAGGTGAAGCTGCTCTGAATTACAACAGGCAGACAGCTGTCGATGCACTGCGGATTATGTGCTGAAATGTTCAAGCACATTGCATTTGTGGCTTGGCCCAATCTGTGATGTCACTACAGGTGTTGCAGATGTTTTAAGGACGCCTGCTGTGACACCCGCCCCTACATTCACTGTGGCCATGAAAAGCAGCAGCAGTTACCGCCTCTGTGATTCAGAACTGCTTCTAATTCAGTTTTGGAAATATGCTCATTTGCTTTCTTGATGACAGATGGAAATACGTGTGCTTTTGATGGAGCTAGAGCAGGGAGCTTGTTAACCTCTCATAAAGATGATTTGTGTTTAAATTAAAAACAACTTGTCAGTTATAGATGGTTAGAGGTGCTGGTAGGCACAGTTGTGATTTTCATAAATATGTTAGTTTACTTTACAGGTTGCCTTTCTGGGTTGAAATTAAAAAAAAGTACACTTTTGCCTTTTAACTTTATGTAATACTTTTTAAATAAGATATTTTTTAAGTTTAAGTAATACAAAAACCAAGAAATGTTAGGTATTTAAAATTACCTCTCAAGAGTGTGTCTTCGCACTGTTTATCCTTTTAGTCACAGAAAAACGTATTCAATCAGCTTTTCATACCAAAACAGAGTGTTATGTTTCCCATAAATGTCTTATTCTGCAAGGTGCCAGCCAAGACCAAGAGGAGGGTACAGAGGATGGATGGATGGATGGATGGATGGATGGATGGATGGATGGATGGATGGATGGATGGATGGATGGATGGATGGATGGATGGATGGATGGATGGATGGAGTAGATGTTACTTCATTACTTACATTGGTTCCTTCAATTCTTTATACAACGCAGTATCAGAGACATTCATTCGTTCATTTGAATCTACAGAACATAACTGTTTATTCTTCTTCAGGGCTGCTGGACGGGGCTGGAGCCCATCCCAGGGTTAACCCTGGACAGATCGCCGGTCCATCACATGATCATACAGAATATATCTTAGTGCTACTTCTGAAATGGCCATCTTTAGAAATGATAATATTCAACGTGATAAGCCGTCTATCCATCAGCTTCACCAGCTGCAGACCTGGCCAAATTGTTGGTATCCTTACAGCTACATGTGTGTGTGTGTGTGTGTGTGTGTGTCTTGTTCCTTTTTCACTACATTCAAATAATTTGAGGAAATATAATGTCCTTGGGAGCGTGGCCAACCTCTCAGGACGGAGGCTGCAAGAGGAAATGCAACCCCAGAATGAACAGATGATAGTGCAGGTGGGAGACAAAGTACCAGGAAAACATCGATAGACCTGCAAGCTAAGCTCCAAGGTCACTGTTTGATCACACCACCCCTATCTTTTCAACAACAATGTACTTTCATGAAAGAAGGAAAACTTTTATCACTTTCACTATTATACACACAAACTTTGAAAAATAATGTTTTGAATTTTCCAAAAATGCATGCTGACAAGCCACAAAGTCTTGGGAAGAATTTCCTTTGATGTGACTTTATGACTAGTCACATCAGCGCTGCGTCAAAGGTGGATAAATGAAGCTTTTAAAGAAAGGTACACCACGAGGCTGCTTGGGGAGTTTCATGAACTGCAAGACTATCCAGGCATCCTGGCGCTAAAAAATACAACCCAGTGTCCGGAAGAGTCAGTCACAGGTCATGAGTTTTCCATGGTTTAGAAATACATCACTATGGTGCATTGGTATGCATCTTCAGGGATGTTCCTGGGGTCATTGACGGTTTTGGGTCTTCCATCATCATACCCCTTCACCCAGGTGACCCAGCTGGGGTAATAAATTCACAGCGTGAATCCAGCCACAACAAGCCAAGGATCTCCCTCTTAATCCAAAGTCACCTTATGGCTTTTTCTGCATCTTCAGTGATGGACCGTTTTGTTGCCGTCTTTACTGTTCCAGGCAGCCATGTCACCCAGTGATGACATGGCTTTGCAGAGGGAACTGTCTAGGAACCCTCAGCAGCCAACTTCAATGGCTTGGATATGAGCCGTCCAACCACAGTTCCTTCACTCCTCCACCAACCCTTGGTACTTACTTATCTTCCTCTCATGGGCCACCTAAATGTATTCTTCCCAAGAGACAGTGAGTTCCCATAAGATGATGATCTTGGTGGAATCTGAGAATATCACTAGGTCCAGGCGGACTGTTGCGTGAGGGATATGCTGTGGAATTCTTTGCTGCTTGGAAAGTATGGATGTTCTTGTCTCTCATGGTGGCGGGTTTAAGAAAGTTTTTGGAACTTTTCCTGGAGGGGAATTTACTGGTCTTGATGGCCCTAAAACCTGGTTGTTTCGCGCCCATCAGTCAGGGCTTTTGGACAGCTGCCGAGTAGATGTTGCAGAGTTCCCACCACACTGAGGACAGGTGGGTGCCCCAGTTTTGCCTCATATGTGGAGGTTGGAGAGGGTTTGGAAAGGTGTCATATATCACCAGGACCAAAAACCTGATGCGGTGGAAGTCAGACCGCCACAAATCTGCCCAGGAAATCTTCTTTTATACCACAACAACCAGGCCTTTGAAGGGAAGTTGTAGGGCATTTGATGTGCCACATAATGCAGCACTACTCGGGCTTCTGGGAAGGCTGAGCCATCTTCACAGGAAGCTGTTGATCTTCCTCTCCAGGGCCTCCATGTATGACATTGGGAACTCATACAAAAGCAGGGACCACAGAGTCCTGGGCAAGACCACATGCTGGTATGCCAATGCCTTAAATCAACATGGCAGCTCAGCAGGGTAAAGATCCAAAACACGTGGTTAAAACACTCAAGACAGACTGATTTAAGAAAAACAAACAAAACCATCAATACACAGATCTGAAAAATACCGTATGGAGAAGACACGCTTTAAACCTGAGACTCTGAGCAAAAGAGGCCGCCTTTTTCTGACTTATTTTGTTATGTGGAAGGGTACCAACAAATGTGTCCTTGTCTGTAGACGATCAGGTGGAGTCCAACTCCTCCACAGGGCTGCTATACAACATCCACGCACAAGACTTTAGCTGGCCAACTGGTCTTGAATGTTAACCTCAAATATTTCACAGGCTAAAATCCGATAAAGTAAAAACCTGTGCGAGAAAAATAATGTTCTCTAAGCTCGCTTGCTTTTGACAATATGACACAACGTAACAGTTTGACAGCATGTTGTGGAGATTTTAGTGTACATTTTCATTCGATAAAAGTGACAGTGAAAGCTGATATTGGTATTTTCTTTCCGTCGCCATCCTTAGCACACATATACCTCGATATCGCCATCTAATGCTCAATGAGAAAGCAACTGTGTATTTTCCAAAGTACTTAACAGATAACTGTTTTCATGACTGTCAGTATGCATAACTGGACATTTTTCTGTTTTTTCTCTCTGTTCCCTCGAACGCAGCGCTCCAAAATAGCAGTTTATGAGAAAATGTGGTCATACATGAAATCAGCCGAACCCTCAGTGTTTGTCAAGACAACACCAGATGGGGTTTCCCGGGTACGAAAGTCGAAGGGCAAGTTTGCCTTTCTTCTCGAATCCACTATGAATGAGTACATAGAGCAGCGGAAGCCATGTGACACCATGAAAGTGGGCGGCAACCTCGACTCGAAGGGCTACGGTGTGGCCACGCCTAAAGGCTCTGCATTAGGGTGGGTGGGATAATATAACAATATCCTCTATGTTGTTATAGTATTCCACCTACCCTGATGTTTCCTTTTCTCATTTCCCTTTTCCTCACTCTTTTCTTCTTCTTCTTTTTTTCAAGTGGGTGAACAGTACTATGAGTTTATGAAGTGAATCAACACTTTTTTTTTTTGTTGTGTCTCATGTTTCTGGTTTGTTTGTGTTGTCTTCTCTGAAGATTCTTGGTATACTACATTCAGTACATCCATTTGAATGTCAATGTGCACAGTCACCGTCCCCAGCCTCCTTTGTTTTGTTTGTTTTCCCTTCGACCTCTCCTCCCTCCTGGTCTCTGTGGTGCCTTTTTGCATTACCTCTAATTCAACACTGAAGTATTCTTTAATTAATCTGCTAGTTAAAATGCTGGTCTGTCAGTTGTGATGAATGTTAAGCTGCATGCTGGATGTTCTTATTTACAATTCAACAATGACAGAATGTCCCCATCCCGCACACTTCAGTTACAGGCAATGTAATCCTCCATGCCACCTCTCTAATATTTAACATTTTCTTTGCTGTAAAAATGCTTCTTACCCTTCCACTCCAGTGAAATTCTTTACCAATTTGTCCCTCCCATGCTCCCCCTGATGAACCATTGATATTTATCACTATTTCTTACTAATATTCTATATTAGATTTCTCACGGACCTGTTCATTTTCTTACAAGTTATGTTTTATCGTTTCAAGAAATGCTGTTAACCTGGCAGTGTTAAAACTGAATGAGCAAGGCCTCTTGGACAAATTGAAAAACAAATGGTGGTACGACAAGGGAGAGTGCGGCAGCGGGGGAGGTGACTCTAAGGTCAGCCTCGATGTCACCAAAGTCGGGTATCCTAGAACAGAGTAATCGGCAAGGCTGTCGTCACTGGTTGTGAAATCTGAGGCTGTAAAGCCCACTAGCAACTCACTGACAACGATTTATGTGTTAGCCATTTATTTTTTAATTGCACATCTGTGATCAACTGGGAACCCTTTGCTAGGCTAATGGAGGAGAAAAACAGCAATGATGTGAGAAAAAGTGAACTTCTGTGATGTAAAAGTAGGAAAATGCGGGGTTTGTGACAGAGTAGTTGTTTGGCCTGTGGTTATGAAAGACAGAAATAGTCCTTTCCTCTGGTTTTAATATCTACAGGCCAATAAAACAGAAAAAGAATTTTCAGTATCCAAACAGGATGGATTCAAATTAACACTAGTACGATCGAAGTGAATATCTTATCTTTAATGTATTTTCATTTCCGTCAAGTTGAAAGATAGTTAGGGCAGGCACAGGAAACAGCGTTGTCTTGAGGGGACTAAGCATCACAGGTAAACGTGAGAACTCTAATGACAAAGTGACACCTAACGGGCCACGGTTTTGTTTTTTTTGTTTTGTTTTTTTGTTTTTCCTCCAACGACATCACGACAAGGTCCGGCGTGTGACTGATAACGGCTTGTGCCTGGTCTCAATCTAAGACCAGTCAAAGTCTTTCCATGGCCCCCCCCCCCCAGACCTGGTAACCTCTGCAGTCATAGTAAAATATAAGCCTAAGAGGGTTTAACTAAGATTTTACATCTTATTAAGATGTCTTTTGTTTCCTTTTATGGCATCACAGTTGAGGTGCAAATAACTGTGAGACAATGCAACTTTTGCAAATGTTTGCAGATGTAGAAAATGACATGCAGCGTCCTCTGGCATGGCCTGTTATAAATAATAATGCAACAAAACACCTGAACAAGTCCGAACATGTCAAACTATCATAGCATTTACGTTTTAGTTAAAAGTTGGTAATACTGTTTTTTTTTTTTAAAGCTGCATTGTCTCATTTCTCATGTCAGGTTAAAACTAATTAAACCATAGGTATCTCAACTAATTTTTTATTTTTTTATAAAGCCTGTCTTTCTTTTTCATGCTGCGTGCATGTTTTGTATGTTTTAGCATGACTCAGTGTATCCTTGAGCTGCACTATGAGCTCAGCTTTGCTGAACAGCTGGGACCTTTTTTTTCCCAACATCAGCACCTATAACGGATTTCTTTTCATCATATCTGTTGCTCAGACCTTCTACATGCGACGCCCTGATCTTATGCTGCAAACACCAGGCTGTAGTAACTGTGGATCCATCTCCGCCTCAGCTCTTCAGCTTGCATCATGACCACAGTATTGCAGCACCATTAGAGAGGAGGCCAGGCTAGCTTTGCTGTTATTCCCTCTGGTCATCCATTCCTGAGTGAGCAGGCTACGGATCCTACCAGACGAGCAGCACAAGAGCCACATCCTCTCACTGTTAATTTCCCAGCTCCATTTAGGTCCGGGTAGAAAGACAATAGATGCAACAGCAACATGTGACTGCCACATTTCTTTGTCCTTATTTCTTTCTCAGAAAGGCATGTGTGGGTAATTTAACTATGAGAAATAAATATATTGTATGTAATGACCACTGAGAAACTGGGACATTCAGAGAAAATATATAACTGAGCTTCCTGAAATCAAATTAAGAATAGAGAGAAATACTTGGATGGAAGGATTCAAAGAACTCAAAATTCATGTTCCTAATCAAACATGCTCCCTAAAACCAAAACAACCTTCAGACTGAATATTAAAAGGATGTATCTATAACTGCTTTCAGGTGCTCCTTCATGGCTTGAAGCTGAATGATTTCCTTGTGGGTCACGGTGTGACTCTGAGTCGGTTTTGTTGGCATGTTTTGTCCGTATCAGTGTGTGTTGTCTTGAGTGTTTGCAGACACCATTTTCCTCATCCCCCTGCTCCTGTTTTAAAGACAGACTGAAAGCTAAAGTTGTGATTGGATACAAGACATAAACGCCTGTGCGGAGTCAAATCCAGGGCAACAACTGATATAAAAATGTGATCTTTTACATTATTATAATTATGAACTCTACATGAGTGACTATAATGATGTAATTATAGTAATATTGTACCAGAATACCAAAATCTTATCTAGAAAACTAATCCAGGCTTCACAAACATGGCACCAGCTGCTGTGGTGATTGGCAGGAAAGGTGTTCATGATATTATTAACTTAATCCATTAATGATTCAGAATTTAAAATAAAAAGAAAACACTTTTCTTGATGCCATGAAATCACACATGATGTTGTTACAGGCATGTTTAACAAGCACATGTCTTTAAGTCTATGCAATGCAGCAATACCACCTCTGACCACATGGGGGCTGTAGACCTGTGTTAAAAATATGAGCTGGTCTGACAAGTCATGTAATGCCACTCTGTCACATTACAGGTGCACCTCGGTGAGTCTGCCAGGAGCTGAGACATGAACTTTCTTGTTACATGCTGCCCTCATGTGGTCAGAAGTAGTATTGCTACATATGGTGGCTTTAAAATTATGTTTTAAATTTTAAATGTAAGGGGAAACAATTGCTCCTAACTTTCAGGTAGCCAAGAAGATTATTGGTGCTTCAATTTATTTTAGCACGCATGTTTATCTGTTTCCTGGAGTAAATTCTGCGAAACATTTACAGATTTGAATGAATACATATTCAATAAGCCTTTACATCAAAACTAACCTGGTGAGCAAGTATGGCAGAAAAAAAAAAATTTCAAAGCAAGTGTTACATTTTTAAGATTTAGTTGTGTGAAAATTTCATTTGGTATAAGTGAGACACACTGTGTTAAGTTGAGAGGAAGATGCATGCTGACAGTGGTAAAGCCGAGCTAAAATGTAGTTATATAAGAGAAACTGGCATTGAAATACACCAAATGAAATATATATATATATATATATATATATAAAGTGATTCTTCATGTTTTTCTAACCCAAGTCAGTTAACATGTCCTCACCATCTGCTGCCAATCTAGTTCCAAGAACTAGGAAAAACAATTATTTCTGCTAAGTGATGAAAAAGATAATTGATTTAAAAAAGCATTAAAAGTGACATGTATGAACTTTGTTTTATCATTTGGCGCCAGTTTATCAATGTAAAGGATATTTAAGTGACACCTCTAAACTGCTGCTGTTTCAGCAGAACGACCCAAATGAAATCATGTTTTGATTTTATTCCTGCAGGTCAGATGTTTCCAACGTCCCTCCTGCTACTTCTATGAACTGTTTATGCAGAGAAAATTATAAACGCTCACAAAACTGTGAATGTTGACCGCGTATATTATTAGTCCAGACCCCTGTCAAGCAAACCGTACTGGGACTACCATCAGAGGCGGTTTCATTTCAGTTGGTCCATGAAGCGATTGGCTAAACCTGAACAATTGAGACCTTTTATCAGTTGTATTCTGGTCTTTAAGGCTTAAACAGAAAGAAAGAGGACTCAGGCCTCAGGAGATCCAAAGACAACCAGGAAGAGACCTGGGTCCTTTTTCAAATCACTCATGATGTAAAAGCAACACTCAGCAATCATAACTTTGTCTTTCTTGGTGCAACCCCCCCAACCACCACGTTCCCGTCCCCGTCCCTGTCCACGTCCGTTTTTCCTCATATGCATTTGACATGCAAAAGCACAGTGGTGAATACAATATATTTGATGATGTTAGATTACATGCACTGATCATTTTTCTGAAAGGAAACAAGCCCAGGGATCTGGCAGTGAAGGAAAATGAGCATAATGTCTTGCCAAATGAGCCTCCTCAAATTTTGACTCTCGTCTTGAGGAGATTCGGTTTAGGTACAATCAAAATGTCCTGACCCTTTCTGGCTGCTGCAGACCAGCAGATGAACAACCAACCAGTCCTGCTGTTATGTGGAAAAGCAAACAAGCAAAGAGTCACTTTGTGGTCTCGCACAAAGATTTCCTGTGTTTAAAAGGGTGACTTTGAGAGACATTATTCTCTGATAGCTCGACATGAAATTACTGGGCTGCTGTGTTTGTCTGTTAGTCAGGAAAGGGTTCCTGTTGGATCTACTTTGCTAAACATCAAAACGGCTTCACGTAACCAAAAGAAGAAAAAAAAGTGCCCTCAGCAACAATTGCTGCTTCTGTTTTCATTCATTCTTTAAAAGCTCTGCAGAAGCTGCTTTATTCTGCCACTTCAGACCTTTTTCTTGTGATCAGTGTGTGCCGATTACTCAAAGCGATACAGGCGGGGTCTGGCATGCTAGGGTAGTCATGGATCGTGAAAGTAATATATTTCTATATACTGTAGTGATGCTTGCTATCTGTGATATGTTGGCCAGGACCCTACTCTATCGCTTTGTACTGTATAAAGTAGTTTAAAAAGTTGAATAACATAAAATAACATAATACAATGTTATTTATGTTATTTCCCACGTGAAGAACTCCTGTAAACCTTGCAGTATTGAAACTCAGTGAACAAGGCATCTTAGACAAGCTGAAAAACAAATGGTGGTACGATAAGGGTGAATGTGGAACCAAGGACTCTGGAAGTAAGGTCAGTCGCTGCAGGTCTTTTTATACTGATGGCAAAATGCATTTTGACTTAACTGTTCATATGCAAACATCTAAAGTTTACATCCTCCCAGACATGTTAAGCATGACATATCTGAACACTTTCTTTGTTTTTACCCAGAACAACACATAGAAAACTAGATGAACTTTACAGTTTCTTTTCTTCACACTTTGACCATGAATCATTACATTAACATGACTTCATCACATTTGTATGTAGACACGTCAAAATGCAGCATGATTACACACAGTTTATATTCATGCCATAAAACTTTGAAAAGTTTATTCTTAGAATTGAATCCATTATACTGCTATTTTTCATCCAAACCTCTATTGAAATTTAGTTTATTGTTGGTCTTATTCATTTGTATAGTATATTGTTACACAACCCTTTTGCCAAAAAAGTTGGTATGCTGTCGAAAATGTTAAGAAAAGCAAAGTACAATTATATCTAAATATATAAAAAAAGCCATATCTTTAACTGAAAATAGTTCTGTAAATCTGTTTAAATATACATTGTCATGTTGAATTTGATGCCAGCAACATAAAAACAAAATAAGGACACGGAGATGTTTGGTATTGTTTTCATCATCTCATCTGTGTGTTTGGTCACTGAAGAGAAGCGAAGTGTTTTCCCTGTCGTCCTTAATGCTGACGTTCAGCTTCCCAACCGGTTTGGGGCTGCTTTGACCGAAGCTTTTGTTTTTAGTGTGGACAATCCAGTTTAACACCAGATGTCACAATTTCACATTCAAACCGAACAAAACTAAACCCAAGTTATTACTGCCTTATGGGAAGGCAATCGGGGAGGAAACTCAGATGTACAGATGGAATTTGCTCTGTTGAATGTTTTTTAATCAGACTCTGGAAGCCCGACGCGCCGCGTGAGCCAACTATCATCTGATGCCACTCAATCAGATGGAGGAGAGCGTACTTGTCTTCTTCAAAATCAGAGAAGACTTCCAAGTCTACCAGTGCAGCTGTTCTCATCGGCATGAGGGTATTTATAGCCCCCGGTATTCAATAAGAGTATTTATACAAACCAGTTTAGAGTAAATTATTATTAGTGTTGTTGTTAATAATAATAACAATAATAATAATAATATCTTAAAATAATACAAACTAGTATAAAATAACTTTTTGTTAAATTCTGTCGCGTTTTTGTCGATTTCCAATTCATCAGGCTCCTCTTTCATAAATTCCAGTTTGCGTGCAGGTACATGCATGTTTTTGGTGTACGCGTATTGTGTAGACATCGTTAGTACAGAGCCATGTGGAGTGAGTGTAGGCGTTACCTTGCTGAAGTAAGTAAAGCCTTCCTTTCATACTGCAGCCTCAATAGATGATTGCAGATAAAAACATTCACCAAATATTAGTATAAAATGCATGTAACATGTTGATCCACATTTTAAAGGATGGAGATAGTGTTTGGTTCATTTCTGACTCCACAGCTTTCTTTCTTTCTTTCTTTCTTTCTTTCTTTCTTTCTTTCTTTCAATCTTTCTTTCTTTCTTTCTTTCTTTCTTTCTTTCTTTCTTTCTTTCTTTCTTTCTTTCTTTCTTTCTTTCTTTCTTTCTTTCTTTCTTTCTTTCTTTCTTTCTTTCTTTCTTTCTTTCTTTCTTTCTTTCTTTTTATTTGTTGTTTTACTTGTTAAGTATTTGTAAGATGTTACGACTGCTTCAGGTCTGTTTTTGCTCCTGTCACATATTTTTCAAGATGAGTTGCTGGAATCAAATTTATGAATTTAAAAATGTTGTGTTTTTTTTTTTTTTACTATTCTTAATGCAATGTAGAACTGTTTGAAAATCATTGATTTTCGGTTTTTATTTTCTACAGCGTGCCAACGTTTCTTGACATCCTTTTTCTGACAAGTCCAAATAGACCTTTAAGTACCATCTAGATGTTCAGATGGTACTTGATAGTCATATGTTATTTACGGAGTGTCAGAGCAAAGAAAATATCTTTACATATTCAATCAATGTAAAGTAAGGCAGCCAGCAACGTTTAAGGTTTGGAAGTTAAATTTCCTGACATTAGGATCGGAAATGGCTCCTTGGGTTTTGATGCAAATGGTAAACTCACATAAATAAATTTCAATATTGCTGTTTGGCTTTTAATAGCAGCAAAATGGATCAGTTCACCTTCCACAGCCTGCCACTTTGACTGTAGAGATGAAGTGTTTTGAAAGTTAAGCTGAGCAGCTATGCTAGAGAAGTGAGGATTAAATCTAGACCTGTACGACCACGACCGCCTTCCTCTATATGTGGCCTCGTAAAGAGACCATAAAGCAGGATAGACAGTAAGTCTCTCTACATTCACCTTCCCAGCTCCTTAGACTGCAAATAGGTCGAGAGGAGGAATTTGACATATTTACTGTAAGTTTTTCTAACCTTTCCCACTTAAAGGAGAAATTAGGCAGGTAAACCTTAGAGGGTCTATACACACATTAGGGAACCTCCTCAAAGTAACTGTTCAGGCATAGTGTAGCAGGGTGCACATGTAGGCTTTGTGCTTGTGTACTTGGACAGCATCAGAATGTCAATTTAAAAAAATCTTAACAGTGGTCTTTACCTCCCCCAGGACAAGACAAGTGCACTAAGCTTGAGCAACGTGGCAGGAGTCTTCTATATTCTGGTTGGAGGGCTTGGCTTGGCTATGACTGTGGCTTTGATAGAGTTCTGCTATAAGTCACGGCAAGAAACAAAAAGACTGAAGCTGGCAAAGAATGCCCAAAACTTTAAGCCAGCCCCTCCAGCAAACGCCCAGAATTTTGCCACGTACCGTGAAGGCTACAATGTGTACGGGACAGAGAGCGTGAAAATCTAGAGGGTACGTCTGTTTTTGCTTCTTATATCATTTGATGTTTGTTTTTGGCACATTAAAGTAACAGCGCGTTCCATTTACCTCGGAAGTGGGATGTCGGAAGTGGGAAAGACGTCACACTCAAGCTGACCCCGCTTCTAAAAAGCTGACCACCTTTCTAAACACCAGACAAGTCAGCTGATAAGCAAAGCGACCGGCACCACGTGTTTCTCTGAATCGGTGTGAATAAAATACCACAGAACTGTACAATTAACTGATTGTTTACTTTCTATGTTGGACTCTGGACTTCTTCTAACTTTCCTAGTTGGAAGTCCAACCTCAGGGGATATTCCAGCTGACACTTCCGCTCAGGAACTCAGAAACGTCTTCGAAAGCACAAAGCTTCAGTCTCCAGCTTTAAAGAAATGAATCCCAATGTACATCCTCCAGGTTTCATCAAAATCGATTGGATAGTTGACAGAGCAAATGGTGAAAACATACCTCTGCCTTGCAGGGAATAGGAAAACAGTCAACAGTCAATTTATATGGAATTCTGCTCCTGCCCCAGCTAACTTAGAAGGTTTACTGCTCCCCCAGGTTGGTGTTGCATAGACGACAACAGTACAAATATGAGAACCTCCCTCTCTGATGGATCTTCTGATGCCACTCAGAATTTTCCAAACCAGGCAAGCGATGTAAGCGCGTCTTAGGTCCGGGACAATAGGCCTTCACAACTCACTTGAGGAGCATCAAGGAAACATCCTACCATCCACCATTGCAGTGCTGGGTTGATCCTGGCCAGACTAGATGGGCTGAATGACTGGTCACAAGTCTCTTGATGGCCAGGTCCTCAGCTAGGCAGGGAGGTTTATTCTTAAATAGTTATCTACTGATCTTAAACTCCGAAGGCTATTTAAGTTGACAATCCAGATCAGCTGGTTTCCTTTCACCATTAATATGAAAGTAGCTATTAAAACCAAGCGCCGCTCACTTGCCAGTTTCAGGCAGCTGGGAAGCGTCTTTTGATTGAAAATCTTTTAGAGCAGAGCCACACAAGCACGTATAAGCTGTTAATTTGTTTGTATTTGCACGTCTCTTGGCTTTGCAGATATGAAATGTGAATCCTACTGGTGCATCTGGATGGAAACAGCTGCTCTGTGTGACCCCGAACCCCCCCCGAGGTTGGCATCCCGGAGCCTTCTTTGTCATCAGCTTGGACACAAGCCTTCAAGTGCTCATTTCTGGGTTACAAACCCGCCACACTAACAGAAGGCAATGACTCAGCAGGACTTTTGCTTCTGGAAACTCAATTTGCCTCTTGTAGTGCCTTATGGAGCATTTTGGCGTCATGGCAATGCAATTAAAATTAAATTCACTTGAAAATAAACAAAAATCTGTGGAACTAGTGGAACTCGGGCAAGACACTGCTTCAAACGACATCTAGATGAACTGGTGTAATTGCTGTTTTATATTTTGAAGAAAATGAAAAAAAAAAGCCATGATTTTCAAACAAAACCCTGAAACACTTAATAAGTCATTTGAATCCTTTAAAGACATATTTTTGTGGTGAAACCTTAAACTGGATAAATGTTATATTTAGTGAGGTAAAGTCATTTTGTTGTTTTACTATAAGACTTTTTTCAGTGTCAGAATATTTAGGACAAGCATCAGTCATCGAGGTTAAGCACCAGTTGAATTGACTGCACTGTACCCCAGTTTTGATTTGCAAAATGATGAAACTAACGGTCACCTGAAACAACTTGGAAGGTCTCATCTCATAGCCTGCTGGACATTATGTCCAAACTATTCTGTATTTATGTGGATGCTTGTTTTTAATCAACCATGTCATTTATTTAAACACTATTTGAAAAAAAAAAAAAACATTTTTATCAAGAGATCCACTTTTTATCACTTAGTGCCATGTTGTTGAAATCAAAAGAACTCAATACTTTAGACTTTAGGAAAGTGACCCCCGTTTTATGTCACAGAATATTCAAATGGTTAAACTGAGCTCATGGTTTACACTTTGTACACACCTAGATGCTATTCTCATTTAAGTGCTGGTTCTTCAGCTGTGATTCTTGACATTTTCGGTACATGATAAAACACCATGGCTTCTTTGGTTGTGACGAGCTTTCTGTGTCTATGCATTTTTAAGAAGTTGGGCTGTACATTGACAAAAGAGCAACGAATGGAACATTTGTCTGTGTAAATGAACTTTTTATAAAATGGAGAAAAGGCCTACAAATGCTACAAACCATGTGCGCCTACATTTGTTTAGTTATATCAGACTTTCTCATCCTTTTTTCCCCCCACAAAGTGCATGTAAATTTGGTGATAGTTTTGCCAAACTGCAACTCAGAACGGACCCTGGTTAAGATGACATAAAATGACTTTAGATCCGGTTTGGTTTGACTTTTTCCAGTTATTGTAACAGTACCTCAATCATGAGAGTTGCATGTGTGGATCCAAGAAGCCTCTGTGCAGAGGTTATGTACAAAGAATTTTATTACATTTCCTTAATAAAAAAAGCAGGTTTATATTCATCTTTGGTATTATTCTTCTATATGAACGTTGGTAAAAAATAATTAACCACCCACCATTCTGGTAAACTATAAGCAAAATAATTAAAAACATGCAAAGCTTATACTTGCATAAAACCTGCTGTGCAAACACCGAATAGGAACTAGACAATCAATTATAAAACCTCTTCTCACCCAAATGTGAAATAAACTTTGTGCGCCGACCTGCACGACTCATCTGCTAAATGTGTGAACAGATGCACTGAACATCTGTCCATGAGAACCTTCACAGAAGAGGAAAGAAAAGACCATTTCAAAGTAACACACTAGGAAAACTAGTATTTATTGAGTTTACATTTTCTTTTTTTCTTTTTTTGTATATAAAAAAAAAAGCTTACACTCATTGAGTACAGCAGATAAAATCTCGAAAATTCATTCTCCAAACAGCTGTATTTGAAAGACGGAGCGTCAAAAGTTTCTTTACAATTCTACATTTAAATCAAAGTTGAACTGACATTTTTATAAATTAGGTAAAAACCTGATTAACACACACAAAAAAGAAAAAAAAAATGCATCACAGAACCTGCATGGGACATCCAAAAGAAGAAAGAAATAACATGTTATTTTCATGTTACCCTCTTTATTTTTATACACAATATACAAACTGGTCCTTTGTTTTATTTTCATCACTTATGCTTACTGGCTTACTAGGATTAAAAGGGAGCTAAATAAATAAGTGTCTAAGTATCTCAAAAAGGATACGAGGTAAGTGAGTATGGAAAGCCTGTAAACTCCAATAAAATGAGGAAAAACATAAAGAAAAACCCCTCAAGCATGGGATTGTGGACTCCATGACCAGATGCTGCCATGTGATCATTTCATACAGTAACCACGTTTCTGGTAAGAAATATAACAGTGTGATTACAGACGCATGCTGTGCCCATATGGAATAGAGACTAAAAAAAAAAAATAAAAGAAATAAAACTTTTTAGATGGCTTACTGTCTTAAATCAGAAAAATAAATTTCTACAGTTAACCACAGCTAACAACAGGGAGGTTTGGGAAAAACAAAAACAAGCGGAAAGCGCACAAGTCAGCAACATGGTGCAGATGGAGTTGCAGAAGTCTTGCAGATAAAAACGGAGTCTCCAGTTCTACTGCTGCACACGTCGAGCAAAGAGGACAGAAAATGTATCAGACCAAATGCACATTTCTCCTTTTTCAAAGAGTTGGGAAGAAGCCGGGTGGTTCTTACCTTAACTGATAGTGCACATTATCTGTGCTTGTCAGAGGATTTATGAGTAGCACTGTTAAGGGAAATGATGTATTAAAGACCGAACTGCTGTCAAATACTGAGGTACTGTCAGAACCACATGTTCCATCCCAGCTCAGTGTTAAAAAAAAAAAAAAAAAAAAAAGTTTCACTGTCGGACAGTTTTGTTTCAGTTTTTAAAAGGATTCAATGCAATGCAGGATAGAAACCTCCCCAAAAAACTTTATTTTTTTTTTCACAGGAAAGACAAAAACAAAACTTGTGAACAGTGTGGGTGTGCAAATAACTGCCTACATAAACTGAGTGAGACACATTTCACCTAAAATTACCAGATGAGGGTTAAAGAGCACACGAGCAGTATAGTCTGATAACAGAAATGAACCTGCATGTAAACACTGAAACTAAACAGGTCAAAACATTAAAAGATGAAGATTTGTGTGCTTTTTTTTTTTTTTTTTATACAAGCAAAACGTTGTGGCTCACTTTATAGTGCAATGACATCCGTAGCAACATTTTTCTGGACTTAAATGAGTTTAGTTACATACAAATAAATTTAAAAATATGGAAGTGGTTCTCCCATAAGGGAAAAAGTAGAAACCACATTTTTTTGCTGTAAGCAGCTGCATTGGAGATATTTTGTAACACAGATACACAACTGTTACTTCTTTTCAGAACAAGTACACTCAGTCACTGATGACTGCACATCTGGAACACAGCGAAGCAGCAAACGGCAGCTGCTTTGTTGTTGATGCACAGTGTTGGGGACAGCAGAGGAAAAGAAAATTAAAAAGTACTGCAATTTACAAAGGTTCTATCTATCAAATATTAAAAATAAGCAATAACTAAGCACAAGTATGATTTAAGGATATTGCTTTTTTTCCTCCTTTCCCCCACTGCTGTCTCTCTTCTCTTTCTTATCAGACTTGTCTTTGTCGTGTCTGGACTCCTGCAGCACAAGAAAATAAAACGGTTATGACTGAACACGACTACTTTAACATCTACTGCTGACTTTCCTCCATGTCATTCTTGGGTCCCAGTGACAGCAGAAGCATTTCTGTCTGGCTCTGCTGCAGTTTTTCTCCAGTCTTGGCCAGACCTCAGGTCCTACTGAGTGTGTTTCAGAACCAGGGATCTTCTGACTGCTGCCCGTTTGGCTGGATTTGGGAGATTACGAGTTTACCCAGAATATTCTGCTAATTTGAGGACACATTTCTTGCCATTTCCTGTCTTTTTTGGTATTAAACATATGAACCTCTCCTTGAACATGACTGTTTACCCACAGACTCCATGGGTTAAGGCAATGTAAACATTGGAGTTTACTTGATCCGTTTCATTTGAAAAATTGACAGGAATTTACGCCGTTCTTGTGCCCGACCTTCTACCAGGTGGGTCTATTTTGCTCGGAGCAGAGCGGAGCGTCGCATCGCTTCTAGGATGCTTCTGCGTCCAGTGGGACCCAGAGGTTAGTGAACTATGGAGAACATATTTGAGCTCAAAAAAGCCAGCTTTTCATTTATTCTGGAAATAACTGAGAAAAGCCAGCAAAGGAAGTGGGTGAAAAGCGAACCTTTTTGCCGCCGGAAGTTCGCTCGGGCTTCACAGACTCGGCCTTCTCCTTGCTGGAGGATTTGGATCTTTTGCTTTTCTCTTTTTCAGCTGACAGAGGGGAGTCGCAGGAAGGGCTTGTGCTCTTGCTGTTTTTGGAGGAATCTGGGAAGAGACACACTTCATTTTTCTTTGCTTTTGGAGACTTCTAGCCCAGCTAATTGAGATTTGTCAAGACAAAAAAAAAAACAAAAAAAAAAAAAAACGTACTGGTGCCATTCTCTTCCTTTCTGCGTTTGGATTCTAGGCTCGTCTCACGATCATTGATGGCCTGATCCTAAAAATATGAACATCGATTAACATTTATATTATGTGGTGATTGACAGATTTGACCAAAAAGATCTATGTTTAAAAAGATTTAACTTATCCCATGGTGCTGGTTCACATCCAACACCGACTGACTTTCAGAACAAGAAAACACAACGTTCAGAGAACGTGAACCACTCACTCTTTTCCTGTCTTTGCGATCCTTTTCGTCCTTCTTCTCTTTGGTTCGGCCTTGTGTGTTCTCTGTGTCTTTCTTCTCCATTTCCCTCTCTCTGCTCTTGGACTGGGCAACTGAATTAAAGTTGGTGTGGTGCTGAAAACAATTACACACGAACAGAACAAGACAACAAATTTGTTTTAATTCACCCACTAACACAAAGCAACGGTGAAAACAACCTGCCTTAAAACAGAATATCATTTATTCATCATCTTTATCATCTGTGAATACTGTGGACGGCAGCTCCCAAACGTCACTCCTTCACAAGTGGACTGTCTGGTTGACAGCACCGCAGCATCCCTACGGTCGACTCCAGTGTTGCTTCATTTAAAAAGAACTTGTTTACTCAAAGCGGGGACACATCTTAGTACAACAAACAGCTGGCCATAACAGTCACTGATACAAACGGGAAAAGAAAATGACATTTTATTAAAGCTGAGGAGTCTTGTCATTATTGGATAACTTCCACTGATTTTATCTCAATAGTAATGTTTACAGTTACTTACTGATTTCAGCGATTTCTAGCAGCTTTTTATGCTTAAGTATTTAGACTTATGTAAGAGTTTTTAACCAAACTACTGTGTGTCTAACAAAATGGACATTGAAGACAAATAAAGAACCTTTTTCATTAAACTGAATGCTTCACAGCCTGAATATAAAAAGACACAACATAAAAGCTGGCCATTTGCAGAAGAGCCATTAGGTTGTTACTCGTTAGTGTGAGGAGGTTCAGTCTGGATTTAGAGTACACCTCAGTACCGAATCTGCATTAAAGTTACAAATGACCTCCACACTGCTCAAGACAATACTCCTGACTCTGATCCGGCCCAGAGATCTCAATGCTGCATTTAACACCAATGATCCCAGCGTCTTATAGCAAAAATATTTAGAAAATATTCTACTGCCTTGAATACTTTTTATGTACATGCGACTTTCCCTTTAGTCATTGACTGATGAAACGATTAGTCGCCTAATCAGATTATGAATCTCATTATTATTAAATAGATGTTATTTAGCTTTCAGCTTTTAAATTTAATGAGGTTATTTAAATGGTGCGCCAAACAAACAATACAAGACAAGATAATTGGACTCTTCATTCAAAAATACACCTTTTAATGAACTTTGCCGCCAGTCGCCATGGTGATTCACCGGCTGCTGCGGTTCTCTATTGTTCAGGTACAAACAGAAACAGGATGGAAGATGGGAGATGCCTCACTCGGTTGATTTTTTTTCTTGACAACTATTATAGTCGTCCTACTATATACGAGGTTACAGCGCTCCTCCCACTAATATAGGATGTTAAGGAAATATGGCATACTTTAAGAAAACAGACCCAACTAAAACTTGTTCTACGCTTCACCTGATGTCCAGTTTCATATAAATGTCAGTGTATGAATATGGATAAACATGTCTTCCTTTCCTTTTTACTCTCATGTCTGAATAACGCTGAACAACAGAATGTCACAGCTCTTCAGGTTGTTTTTTTTAACCTTGTAGCACGAGTTAATGGTTTTCTCCGTGAAAGTTCATTGCCTGCTCTAACCGCAGACGGATGCTGGGTGTAAAATGCAGTTTTTAACTAAATATTGTGCCTTAAGGTGCTTAAAGAGTATTACATGTTATGGTTTAGAAGATTTACAATGATTCCCATCCTGTTTGCCAAGTGTGTGAATACAATAAAGAAAAAGCTTCACAACATTTCATCATTTCACATCAGCAGCGGTAAACATTTCTGACACTTGAGCAAAGAGCAGTCTGAAGGAAGGTATTAGTAGAAGAGTAAGTTCAAACCTTGGATGCAGAATCCTTGGGTTCGTTGTTATTGTCCTGTAGGAATGAATGGAGATGACAGATGAGCTGGGAGGGGGTGGGGATTTGGGAGGAGGTTGTCAGACAGCAGTAGAGAGTTGGAAGAAGGGGTGAGGGAGAGGGGAGTCTGGGCTGGCCGGACCAACAGCATACTTCTCCCTTGAACTCTGACCTTCAAGAACTAAGGCTTTGACAAGGTTATCACATAGAGGAGAGTTCATAGACTCAACATCTGGAATGTCAGTATTTATATTAAAAATAGAAAACTTATAATTAAAAAAAAAAACCCTGAGCATATAAGAAATAACTATTACTCCTATTCTACAAACATGTTTCCAATTTCAGGCAGCATAATGTAGAATCCCTACAGCACAGCTGGTATATGTCAATACTTCTAAAGTGCAAGTTAAGTAAATAATGTGAATATGTGCATGGGTGTGTCTGTGTTGGTTGGACATATCACTCAAATATTAAAGTGTTTGACTGCATCTGTACAAAGGTAATTGTTGCTGTCACTTACAGTTCAGAATGGATAAGACACATGGAGCCTATTTCTCTGATGGAAGGGTAAAATAAAGACCTATCACAAGCTTCCAGTGGTTTGGACAAGACTCCAGACGATTCGGGCTTCACCCACTCCCTTCCTCATTCTCTTTTTAGGAGGCGGGCTAATAAAACTGCATCAATTATTCTCTTCGTTGATCTCAGTTGTTGGTAGCTCTGACTTTCCACTCAACGCTTGCCAGGAGGTAGTACGACTGTTGATGCTGAAGGCTGGAAACTGTAGAGACGGCGCTGCAGGGGCCAGCAGGACTGACTGGACGTACGTCGTGTGATGTGAAGGCTGCATGCAGGCCGATCAACAAGCAGAGACAGAAGTGGGACCAATGATTCAGCTGCAGCCGCGAGGCCCTCCTGCAGCAGTACTTTGCTGGACACCATCCATCTTTGAGCTGCATCCAGGGGCGTTGAGGAGACGAGGAAAATACTTTTCATCACTTCTACTCAGGAATTCTTCTCCGCTCACCAAAAATATGGTTTAAAAAACAAAAACAAAAACAAAAAAAAAAAAAACAAACAAAAAAAGTACAAAAACAAGACTGGGCACCACTTCAAGTAGTAAAATACTGCTCATGATGGGGTGACAAAAAAAACCAAAAAAACTTTGCTTTTGAAGAGCTCTTGATTTTTCAAGCTGCTTCACTTCTTGTGATTAATATTTTCAAAAAAAAAAAGCCAAAAATTTCCACACGAATATAGAAAAGCTTAAAAATGATTTTCTTCCCAAGGCACCAACGACTGCTTTCACTTTTATGAAAATAGGTAAATATTTCAATATGAAAATACTTTATATACATAATATTTTCTTGACTAAGTCCATGAAGGGATTTTCCCAATTCTGAAAAATATCATGCTGAAGTCCATGGAATGCTTTCCAACTCCCATGGTTATGGTTGGATTTTCCAGATGCCATGCCTGTATGTACGAAAACCCTCCTTGATGATCTTCAGGGCTGCTGGAATGTGGAACGGCAGGGAATGCTCCGGCAGACAGAGAAGAAACGGGCACTGCCTTCTTCAAGCCATACTAACCTTAACAGACGCAGAGTGGGATGGGGAAGAGTGGCTGTCGAGCTTTCGTCTTTTGGGATCTGGAAAGGAAAAAAAACAACTTATTTTAAAAATGGCAAACGGCAAACAAACCCATTTTTTAAATTGATTTTAAAATTTATTTATTTCATAAAACGTTGTTGAAGTAAAATCAAGCAAAAATGTGGATTTAAATAATTAAATCTTGGCATAATTTTCAAAGTCCAAGGGAACAGAATTTTACAGACAGTGCCTATGAACCATGACATTAGTCAAAATGTTTACCATGAGTTTATGGGTGATTTATGTTCCTGCACAACAACTAAAGTTGGTATAATGTCAACTTTAGTGATTCTGTTTTTCTGTAATTACACCTCCAAATACTAGTTGGCAATGTGAGTTCATCAGTCAGTGCTGTTGCTTGCAGTGCTGGATTTTACTTCCAATTTTCCAATCTACAATCATAACTTTTATTGAAATTCCAGTGAACTATGTGGGTTGAAAATGCTGGAGAAGAAACAGCAGCCACAAATACATAGCAGGATAGAAAATACCATCAATTCTATCAATCACAGTTGCTGCCGTCTGCACTGAGCCATAGAGCTGGGTCCTGAAAACTTTAAAAAGTTTGATACCGCTGAGTATCAAAGAACTCTGCATATGATACCCAATTTCTAAACGTCCGCATTGCCACTTCTCAAATATAAATAACACTGTCTCTCACACATGCAGCAACAGCTGTGCTCGGCTCACTAACCTTCCCTGTCAGTCAGCACATAGGAATGCAGTGCATCTACCCTACAGCGTAACTGCCTTGGAGACGCAAGGACACCAAACTAGTGACTTTACGTGCAGTCTGGGTGTTTTGCCATAGAAATACTGCATTTAAGGATTTAGCTCATAAACATGCCAAAATAATTAAAATATCTAAGGCTAATATCTGTGGCTGCATTTCATTCAAAAGGATGCCAGTGGCACTAACCTAACCAACATAATCAAACACTTGGTGTTTCACATAGCTTTACATGTGAAAATTAAGTAGTTGTCTGCTGCACTAATTTAAAGTTTTTCTGTCTTGCAGTTGTGAACTACATACAAGATGCAAGACCTTTTGTGATCATCGTGACTGCTCTAAAGAAGACTAAACCACTCCAATATTGCTACCAGTGACGCATGTACTGACACTTGCATCCAGCTTCATTTCTAGAACACTTCTTAGTCTGTACCAAGTAATATCATTTTTTTTTGTTTTTGTCTTTGTTTCTGTTTTTCCCCTTAAGATAAATCAATATTATTGATATTCTCTTAAGAAATTAAAAAACAAAAAAGTACCCATGCCATAACTACAGCAGTGATTTGACACGATGAAAGAACTGGGAAGGCTTCCTACCCCTCTCAGATTCAGCTGACTCTGATCTGGGACCTGGTGACTTGAGGGATCCAGCTGCAGCATTCCTGTCTCCTTTCTCCTTGCTCTTGGATTCATGTCGTGTAATCGTGTCACGTTCCCTGGACGGTTCTATGGGCTCCCCGTTTCCGGCTTTGGTCTTATCATCTTTGCTGCTCTTCTCCTCTGTCTTCACTTTCTCCCTGTCTGCCTTGGGGGTCTTTTCCTTACCCTCACGTGCCACCCGCTCCTCCTTCCCTGCTCTTTCATCTCTCTGCTTCTCCCGACGGTTCTCAGTCTTGGTATCTGGAGTGTTGCCTGGTGTCTTTTCCTTTTTCTCTTTTTTCTCTTTCCCACTCTTCTCTTTCTCATCCCGATCTTTAACAGCTTTGGTGCTGCAAACACATTCATTTTTCTTTTTAAAAGCACTTCCTGCACAACTTTAATTCAACAACAAAATCAGTGATAAGCAGACACTGTTGGAGACAGAATGAGTTTCAATGCCTTTTGTTTGGCTTTGATTGAGACGCACTCTTAAAAGAGCTTAACATTCCCACCTGTTCAGAGCTCCGTTCCCATTGCTGGTGGTAACTTTGGCTGCTGCACTGTTGGCTTTGTTAACTGGCTTAGTGGTCCCCTGAGATTTATCCTTGCTCCGATCTGAATGGAGACAGACCAAAAACAGAGCATATTTCAAGATCAGTATACCAGCTGCAAATAATGCTCCAGGTTACAAGTTATATAGTGCTTGAAACATTAATTATCATAAAGTGTAAATAATATAGCATTCAAAGTTGGACATATCTCTTTTAGAAAAACACTGCTTAAAAAAAAAATTACAAAAAATTGTATGGTTTTAAGCAGAAAGAAATTGATGTAGTAGTGACACTCCTCCATTCTTATTTGTGAAAAGAGGGAGGAGGGAAAACAAAGAAGTCAAGCACACTGTTTAAAGGTGGTTACACTGGTTTGTCATGTTTGTCACCCACCACTATCCTCTGACGCTCCCTCCTCAGTCTTGCTTGCGCTGGTGGCAGGCTTCCCAGTGCTGCCGGGGCCATTCTGTTGACTAGCAGGTGTGACACTGCGTGCTGGCTGGTCCTTGTGATGAAACTCATTCTCGGGGACCATGTGCACCTTCTGGCTTTTCAACCGACCTGAATAACTGTAAGATGCATAGAGGGTTTGCAAAAAGCCAGGAGAAAACCTCAAAAGAACTTCTGAGAGGCACACAGTGCAAAGATTTCCCTTTTCAGGGAGAAAAAAAAATAACAGCTTTATGAAAATCCAATTTCCCTGTTCAAACTCAACCTCCTGTATACTAATTAATAACAAAATTAAACAACATCATAGATGGCAATATACAGTGATCACAATGTCATCCTGATAATTTAGTGAAATTCAGGTTTCTCATCTTCTTCCAAAAGTAAAATTAGGAAGTGGGCCTGCTATACAGCCTTGACAACAATACTGAATAGCAAATCTAATGTATACCATCTCTAAATATGAGTCGATTCAATTCCTATCCTCACAATTTGAGTTAATACAACAGAACCAAGCCAACTGGATCCAAAGTAAGCAGAAGTAAACTTGAAAGCAAAAGTAAACTAACTAACAAGCTTACATCTACTAAAAACCAAACAAACATGATTTCAAAAGCTTTGACTTTTACACAAACACCAAGAAAAACACACGTATAAAGAATCTTTGCAATGTTGTCCCTCCCTGTGCATCAAATTATTGGCATTGCTTTAAGTGGGTGTTTGGGACTTATAACTATCTCTCTGGACTTTTGCAAAACCTTCGTAAAAACAATTACTGTATTAGTCCAACTCAACTGGATTTTGACCATACTTAAAACATGTTAGTTATTGGACTAACATGTTTTAAGTATATTTAAAAAATGCAATCATACTAAATCAAAATGTTTAAAGTCAGGTTAACACACTCAAGTAATATGGTTGGCAGTAAGTTCTCTTTTGAATGTACATATTCAATTGTACCCGCATGGCTGTGCGTCAAATTGGGTCAAACCACTGTTCCCATCCAGAGCTTTGACCCAGGAGCAAAAAAAAAGACATTAATATGAACAAGAGGAAACGGATGCAAAGAAGAAGATATGAATTTGAGTAAGATGCAATAAAGAAGGTATTGTTTTGATGTATGGGGTTAATTTCCACAACACGCTTGCCAATTCTGAATCTTATTAATATCCATCCATCCATCCATTTTCTACACCCACTTATTCCTTTAAAGAGTCACGGGGGTCTGCCGGAGCCTATCCCAACTCATTACAGGCGAGAGGCAGGGGTCCACCCTGGACAGATCGCCAGTTTATCATCACATTTAGACACAAACAACCACACATGCTCAAACTCACACCTACGGGCAATTTAGAAGTATCAATCAACCTAACATGCATGTTTTTGGACTGTGGGAGGAAGCCGGAGTACCCGGAGGGAATCCACACAAGCACGGAGGGAACACGTAAGCTCCACTTAGAATCACGATTTCTTAAATGTACAATTTTTCATGGCACTACTGCAGAACCGTATCCCTATGAATGGTCGCTTGACTAACACTCAGATTCTATTCTTCTCCAAGACTGCATGTTCTTATTTCTTCCAAGTTATTTACGTGCATCATAAAATAGATAACTGTATGGCTCCATATAGAGCTGAACAGCACACAATACTGTGTTACCCCATTGCTAAGGCATAGAGGTCTGGTCTCTTATCCTTCTCCTCAAGGCAGATCTTGTGGACGCGGCACTCCAGAGCTTGGCCAAGGTTCAGGACTTTCGGATAGCAAGGCAGGATCTTGGTAAGCACGATCAGAATGTTCCGTATGTGAGTGTAGTCTCCCGTTTCCAAGCAATGAACAGAAGCCTGGTTGAAGGGCAGACAGGAAGACATAAAATGACATACCTACCAGAACCCTGTGATATATATTAAATCTTAAATAAATAAAAGAAACAAAAATTTTTTATAATAAAAAGGAGCTCACTTTAGTCAGCATGTAGTGCCACTTATGCACCACATGCCTGAAGTTCTCGTAATCTAACTGATCTACTTTGTTCCCTCCATCAAAGCCTGTAGCTCTGAAGATGGTCAGGAAGCCCGGGTAATTAACACACTCCTAGAACGACAAGTAAAAAAAAATAAAAATCAATTAAAAAAAAAATCATCATTCAATTAACTGATATAACAAACAAATGTGTGCGGTACTGTAGAGAAGCAGCAGAACTGGAGACCTTCTCATAGACTGCACGGTCACTGTGCCATCGGGTCACTGTTTCCAACATGCAGCAGAGGAAGCGGCCATAGCGGTGAGACTCATTCTCTGTACAGCTGGCCACGGTGTAAATGATAGCTGAAAATACCTGCAGTGAATAAGTGCAGTGCTTGAAAAGAAAAGCCCACATAAATTATGAAAAGTGCTGCACACAAGCTTTTACAATGAATATCTGAACCAAACACTAAGTGTTCTACTTCAACGTGACACTGCTGCTACACCTCTCAGTGAGGTCTTGACTCTATTACACATAAAAATGTTGTATATATTGTCCAAGTCTTATCAGCTTATGCATTTCCAACCACCAGTGTATACATTTCTTACCCTGTCATAGCACAAGAGGGTGCAAAAGTTGGGTGTCTTCTGCTGGTGGACCAGCTCCACAAAGCGAGCACAATAAACGGCATCGATGGAAGAGAAGATGCAGCGAGGGAACAAGCAGAGCTGCAAGAACTTTGTTATGGTCTCGTTCTTTGTGGATTCTGTGGTTAAGTATTAAAAGTTGTATTAATAACAGTCATCTGTTGTGCGTAAACATAGTTAAAACTGAACAAAAATCATATTTAATTAGAATGGTTTTGCTTTGTTTGCAAATCCTATCATTACATCATGTACCCATAAAAACTTTCCATCATCTTCTTCTATCTATTAATATATTTTAGTTCAGGAGGAATCAAACCTGCTCAAAACCACTTTTGGATTTGAAAGAAACATGATTTGCTTTGGTCAGAAAATTGACAGCTTGGAAGAAAACTGTACGAAGCAGAATTTAGTGGTCACCGTTGTCTTAAAGTCACTTACTGGCCAACAACCAGTTGTCTTTCTCCAGTTTGAGACGGTGCAGGACTCGTTGGACATGCTCCATTTGCTTCTTCTCTTCCTCTTGTAGTTTTTCTTGCAGGGCAGTACAGCGTTCCTTCTCTTTCTTTTTCTTATTTAATGGCTTATTTTGGTAGAAGAAAAAATTAATTATGGACTTTTACATACAGCATATTACACAACTATTTTTAGATCATCTCCATGTTTTTACACTAATCTCCCTTATCTGTTCTTTCTGACCTAAACACACCTTTCATGGCAGCAAATACTACACGCCACACAACTTAGAGGAAATTGCTTAAAAAAACAAAACATCATCAATAGAAATCAGTCACAAAGGCTGTGTGATGAGAGCTGGCAGCCGACTACTCACTATCTCTGGGTTGTCCTCAATGGCCTTGATCTGAATCTTGAGCTTGTTGACCTCTCGCTCGTATGCAGAATGGGGCACAGCCAAGTCGTACATGGTGAGAGACCAGAAAGTAGCATAGAACTGAGGGCGGAGGTCATCCCAGACTCTGGGCGGATGGAGGGAGACCACCGCCTCATGCACTGGCGTCATCACCTGTTCACAGGCTGATACATACTTGTGAACTTTCTGCTGCTGCCGGTTGCCTTTTTCGGCTTTCTTCAGCTCATCGTACTTAGACTGCAAGTAGATAACATACAAGTAAAAATGACTATGGTAATTCAATTAGATGAAAAGGAAGAAGAGTACGAGCATGATACTCTTTGCAGATCAGTTTTTATCATCTTACAACAGCTCCTTGATCAGAAATTTAATGCATTTACTTTTTCTTAATTTGCCCACTTCATGTAGGAATTTCGGTCCAATGACAAGACTAAAGACAATACTGAGAGCAGCACAAATGCAGTCTGTTGGGAAAAGAATTAAACGCAGTTCACTAACCAAAATCTGATGGGCGTACATTGGCCGAGACAGGAAAAAAGCAGCGTCATGTGGAGTGTGAAACTGGTTACAAAGGACATCAATGGAGGGAACTCGCTTGATGTAATCTTCTGTGCTGAGGTTGGAAGCCAAAAATCCACCAAACTGCACCAGTGTGTCATGACACTGCAAGAGGAATTTAAAAAAAAAAAAAGAAAAAAAGATACAGGTTGTTTATTTTTTTGTTAGCAGTTGTGAAATACAAATATATATCAGGACTTTGTATACAAAGTGGGAGATCCAGAGAAATGCCATTATTTGCCCTAAAACATGCAAACTCAGAGAGTACATACCTGGTCATAGAGGTGCCCTACAAGTTTTAGATGTTTCTCTCCACCTTCCAAGAACACCACACCGTTTCTTTGTTGGGCCATCAGCAGACACAATGGCAGGGCCAGTTCGTGGTCCAGCAGCGCATCCTTGAGACGCTGTGAAGACTTTTTAGTGTTTCTGATCTGGCCAAAATAACCACCCTGCAAAAGAAGTTGCATTGATAATGAAACAGTCCTGGACGAAAACTTTATAACAGCAGGAAAAGACTGCATTAAAAAAAAAAAGTCTAGTTTTTACCTCAGCTTTGAGCTGTTCTCCCCCAGTCATGGCCTCCAACTGTTCTGAAGTCATCTCATCTGTGATCTCAATGCCAGCCATTTTCTGCACCACTTCTTTCAGAATAAGCAGGTCAAAACTGAAACAAGAAGGGTGATATTAACCCTTTAAGCCCGATCAGTCCACAAGTCAACGACACCACACAACACAACTATTCACTCTAAGAAAAAAAAAAAAGAAAAAAAGTAAGATAAAAATAATTGGACAATGGTGTTTACCACTTTTACTCAAAGTTTAGACCCTAAATGTTCACAAAATAAGACTGAAGGTGTATTTGAGTGCAAAGACTGATGTTTAGAAATGATTTCTAAGGGAACAAACATGGTATTTAAATGAAAATGAGACTTTTCATGTTATGCTTTAATCAGTTCGGCTACACCAAACAGCCAGAAGCTGGACCAGCTGAAACTTTAGTCTCCAAGAAGAACAGCACACCCACACCGTGGGATTATCTGGGTTTTAAAAACAGACGATGCTGTGCAACGTCAGGTACGCAGAGCTTGCTGTGCCAACACTGCTACTTCACAGAGTAAAATGACAAACATGTTCCAGCACTTTAGAAACACACCAGACAAGCCAAAAAGTTAAAGATGGGGATCTTTGACCAAAGTGTTTGGAAGTGACTCTCCATAAACAGAATTTAAGACGGCTCGGGGAAAGTTACCCCCCCCGAACTCTTTAATAACAGAGTTCTTGGCTAAAGATATGGTGCCAGCGCGGTGACCAAGCCTGGGTTCACGACACTGATAGACGGTACAGCAGGAATTTGTGGGGGGCTGAGGCCTGGCACATAAACCGCTGCTTCATCATGAGAAGCACATCTTTCTCATGTTTTTCAGTTTTTAATAATCAGGAGTATTTTTAACAATTAAGCCAATCAACCTCATTAATGGTATTTTTCTTGGTGGTGGAATATTGGATACTAAGAACTCCATCTGCCTATCAGAGCTCTGATTAAAACTCAATATTTTGACCGCGATGCCAATGTACCTTTTTTATTTTCTTCGAGTCAGCAGAGATGTTGTCACTCGTCAGTCTCAGTTCACAAACTGGGAGCAAGAGATTGGTCATTTATGTGACCTTGCAAAGAGGTTCTTAAACGAGTAACAACATCAGATCGGTATTACCTTTCTTTAGATCTTTTGGTGAGTTTAACGGTCACACTTTGAAATGGAACAGGAGAGATCTCTGCTAACACAGACGTTTCTGAATCAGCACAAGACTAAAGGAGTGTTCCACCGCATTTTAGAGCAACAAGACCTTAGACCAGGTCCAGCTCAAACATATAATATATATATATGCACATTGACAACTTTGATTATTCTTTCAGAAGGCTGTCTTAAATTGGTGGAAACCCCGCATTTAACCTGCGGATCTATCGTGTTGTCTGTCCTTTTTACGTTGATTGACTGGTGGCGTGTCGAGCTGGCCCCGCGAATGACTCGCCTTGGAGGGTAGACATAACCACGGGTGAGGTCTAATGTAAGATGAAACTAATGCGGGGTGGCGAGTTGTGGGAGGGATTACTTGATTATGTAACCTGAGTACAACCCATCAAGGGAGGTTTAAAAAAAAAAAAAGAAGAAAAAAAGATATAAGGAAAGGATACAGAGAGTAACGACAGCAGGAGGTCACACACACAACTGGCCACCAAAATGACAAACCGGGGCTTTGCAGAAGCAAAACCTAGCCAAAAAAAACCCCACTCATCCTCGTTTTGAAAACGACACCTGTCTGGTGATGTTTTTCATCCTACTTACGTTGGCATAACATCATTCTACACACCTGCACATTTTATGTTATGTTACACGGATAGTGTTTCCCATCTCGCCTTCCCTCAACTCACCTTCAGGCACAGGGTGGCAAATAACACCCCATGCTTTTATATTATCCCGCACGTGTTAAACATACGTTCAACATGCAGCGCTAATAGCAGGATCTAATCTAAAAACGCCTAGATGTTGGCGTACAAAGCAAAAGTCATCCTCGTAATTTCAAGTAGATAAATAGTAGTAAAATAAATTAAGAATGTCTAAAAAAAATAACTTAACTGTCCTCTATGGATCCAACGTCTTTATTGCTAAACTTGTGCGATATGTTTATTAGATAGGGAGATTATATGGGATGTAGTTTTATTTTAATTGTGGTATTGCAAAAACTGTGTGGTATCTTGTTGCATTAAGATAGTTGATTAAAAATCATCTTCATAGCAATGAATCATGGGTTCCAATACAAACCAAAAATAATTCAGGACCCAGTTATACTTGGGTCTACTTGAACTGAGTACATCCTCAAAACTAATCGGACTTTTTATTTACTAAACTCAATGCCCTCACCTCTTCCCTGCTTTTAGTTGATTGGTGACATACTGAAGGAGACCAGCCAACTCAATCGGGTATTTTCTGAACACAGCTCCGCACAGACTTGCCAGGCCTTGAAGAGAACAAAAGGGTTAAATTAGATACTTTTTAAAACTTCAAGCAGATTATCTCTTTTTGCATACATATGCCTGATGCGACTAATTGAAGCCACATACTCTGAAGCCATGAGGAGATGGTGGTGTCATCATGTTTCATCTTCTCCTTCTCTGGGTTGGCCAGAGCCTCAATGATACAATCTGATGTTGCAGTTAAGTGAAGGAACACAGAAACTCTAATTACACTTACAGCTAAAGTCCTTCAATAACACACAAACCCACATTTGAGAGCGAAAAGCGTAGGATACAGGCCAAGACATCATAGTTGAGGGATGTGAGGTATTTCAAGGAGTCCACCACTGGAACAATGAGGTTGTCGTACCACTGGATTTGAGACAGCATCTGATGAAGACGAGGGCAGTGGTAAATTATTTGTTGTCCAACAAACATGTACAGGTCGTCCTTACATTAAAATTTGTATTAAAAAAAAAAAAAAAAAAGTAGGGAGGTCAGTTCAATTCAAACCCCAATTTGTATCAGATCAAAATAGTTAGTAATTGGATAAAAATATACTTACATAATCAAAGAGGATGGTGGGATTGCTGTGGCTCAGTTTGCCAATCTGTCTTCCAGATTGTTTCACATTCTCTTTGGTCAAACGTCTTGGGAGGGAAAGAGCACAAGAAATAGATGGAAATAATAAATCAAAGAGGATACGAGAGTGCTGCAAGCAAAGGCCATCGCTTCTGCAAACTTCACAGTACTTGGGACATACTTTCAGTCTCTGCTTAGATATAACGTAATCAGATTTTTATTAACGGCAAAACAGAATGAAAGTCAACACCCAAGAAAAAACCAGCCCCCTTTAAAATCATTATACCATTTGAGTTATCCATCCTAAACTAAATGTAAATCTAAATTTGACACTCCAACCTAGAAAAACAAACATGTTGCCATATTTACTTATTATTCTATGTCTTGAGATTCTTTAAACCTGTAAAATTATAAAACTCTAACATTAATGGATGGGGGTTCTTTATGTTTTTTTTCTTTTGCACACAATTCAAAAACAAGCTGATTCAAACTGCTTATTAAAACATCATATAAATAAAAAGTTTGATTTAAAATGTAAACAAAAGAAATGGATAAATAGATAATTTCAGTAATTAATACTTTAAAATAAAGAAGTGTGGATTTGTGTCTTTATTCAAATGCAGCTGAGAACAGGTGAGTCTTTAAGCTGGATTTAAATAAACTGAGTGTTTCAGCTGATCTGAGGCTTTCTGGGAGTTTGTTCCAGACTTGTGGAGCAGAGAAGCTGAAGGAAGCTTCTCCACGTCTGGTTCTGACTCCATTAAAAAAAACAGATCCAGATGACCTAAGGCGTCTGGACGGTTCATACTGGGTCAAGAGGTCACTGATGTATTTTGGTCCTGGACCATTCAGAGCTTTATAGACCAGCATAAGGTAGATAAATTACAGAGCAAAACAAATATTAATAAACCAAAATAACATAAAAACTAATTGATTTGAAAATTAATTACTGCACACTTGAATGATAAGCACAAACAACTGAAATATCTGAGGAAATTATTTATACTTGGACTGTATATGTTGTAAAGTTTAACGAAAGAACTGAAAGTACTTCTTACAGTACACTAATACTGCACATGACTTACTTCATAATATATTTCGCCCTTTCAATAGTCTGAGCTTTGACTTTAACCAACAGCGGGTGGCTGGAGTATGTCTCATTCTTCCACTGCCCATATAACCGATACCTTAGAGAGCATACGTAGAGAAAGGAATGTGAGCAGCAGTGTCATGTAGCATTTAAAAACATTCACAAAATGTCCATTGCAGATAATCTAAAAGACAACCAGAGTAAAGTTAGAATTCATTATTACAATTGTTTAACAGCAAAACAAAAACAAAACACACACATTCTGACAGGAATTTGGTTGAGCTGCTGCTATTGGGTAGATAACAGTGAAAAGCTTTAATTTGCTTTACTTCTGAACATGCATAAAGATGGTTATATTGGGAAAACCTGTTTAAAAAGCCTTTTAGATGAATCCATATAAGCATCACCATAAGCAGCATGAACAAAACCTTTAAATATCTTTAGTGGCATTCAAAAAAAAAAAAAAAAGGGGGGAAAAATTGAAAAATAAAAGGCTCTAAATATAAAATTTTTGCACTGCTAGGGAGTAGTATAACGCTCATGTGCACGTACACACTTTTCCCTCTGTAAGCATGATTTCAAAGCAAACCCTGTCTGACATGCATGCCAATCTTTCCTTACTAATTAGTAAACAACATCATAGAGTGACGCCTGAGGTTGCACGACCTGATAACTTAATTACACATCAGCTTAAACAGTGAGTGATATGACAGCCTGCGTCGGTGTGTGTATGTGGGTTCACCTGTGCTGGTAGGGAAAGAGTTTGAAGAGACCCCACAGTTCCTCAGACATGCAAGCATTACACTCCATTAGAGAGAGAGATGGAAGTAGCACCTGGTCTGCAATGCTCAGGAAACAACTCAACAATATTTCCTGCAATTAAATAGCAAACATTAATAAAGGTTCCCAAAACCTCATATACAACAAAATTCATTTGGCAGGGCCACTAAAGTAATGCCGTTTTCACACTCTCACAATTTTAATTACAGTAGTGCTACGTTCAGTTTTATACAAACCATCTTGTCTTTGACCTCAGGTCTGGCATCACTTTGGTACTGAGAAGAAAAAACAAAAATCCAAATATAACTCAAAATAAAATTGAGGCAGGAGCATAGGTGTCATTATATGGTGGGGGGTTTGTACCTCTTTCATGAAGGCCTTGCCCAGACGCACAATCTTGGCAAAGAGGATAGGATCATGGGAAAGGTGTGGGCCCAAATAGCAGAGCATACTGAATATGTCCTTACGCAGGTCCTCAAAACTTTCTGCAGGTCGAGGAGCCCGTCTGTTCCTCAGTGGATGCATTACACAGCCCCTGGCCCCTTTTGGAACGCCAGTTCTGTAACAGAGTGCAGCATGTCAGAACATGTTTTAATTTAAATTTTGTTCCCGTAACTTGCCATTTTATTTTATTTTTTTATGCAGTTGTGTGTGTGTGTGTGTGTGTGTGTGTGTGTGTGTGCGTGTTGTTAGTGCATGAACACACTACACAGTGAGCAGTAAGTGATACATGGAAACCATCACCTTCTGTATAGAGGCTCCACGGTGAGGTGCACGAGCTGGCAGAGTGCCAGTGCAATGGCCTTGTGAGAAGTAGAATAAAAGGAAGGCATCTGGTCCATAATACTCTGGGCGTGGTGCCAGTCTCCAATCCTAAGTAGCGCTTCCAAAAGACCAAGCTTTTGGTTATCTGGTGGCTGTGGGACCAAAAAGAAAGGGAAAAAAAAAAAAGTAATTAAGCACATACCTGTGGTTAAAACCATGTATGGTTCCTTCCACATCCCAAAGCGATGAGCTGAAAGTGTTTTCATCTACAGATGTCCACAATTTTCAAAGTCTGGAAATATTTTACTCCAGAACTTTTTTTTATTATAATGACTTACCAAAAGTTTATCCAAGATTTTAAAAATGATAATGAATTTTCCAAATAATTCACCATAAAATTCATTTGATAAATTTATCCTTCATGTACATATAAATCTGGGAGATAAAGACTTCAGAATTGTAGATTATTATATCATCCCAGTTTTGCCAGACTTCATTTTAAAGTAAAGTAAGTAAAGTAATGTCACCTACGAAGGCCTTCATCATCAATCCATGAAACAGCAATTTATGTGAACAAGCTTAGATTTAAATGCAATAAAAAGGTGAGAAAATGCTTCAATACCTTTTCATTCTTCTCCTCTTCCTTTTCCTTCTCCTTCTCCCTGTCTTCATTTTTTTCTGAGGGCAGCACAACCATGACCAGCTTTCGAGCAATCTGCTTGGCCTCTGAGATCTCGCGCTTGTGTTCCTCTACAATAGCGGCATCTAGTGGCATAAGCTGGAATGGGAGCAAGGCAACACTAGTATGAACTCCAGTCAGGAGATAAAGTATGCCATTTAGTTACATATTTGATGAAAGAAAATTTAGGTAAAAATGTATCACATTAAGGGCACATAAAACTAATAAAACTAATTGTAGCAGCGTTACCAGGGCTGCCATTAGCTCAGAATTTTCACAGGAAAACCTAAAATTTTGACAGACAAGAAATCGGGAACCAGCGCTGCAAAAATGACTGGTAATTATCAAGTAATTTCTCAGTCAGCTAGAGTTTCTGTGTCTTTGCTTACATGAACATAAAGATCCTCCAACTCTATCAGGTTATGGTGAAGCAAAGCAGCAGCAACATGGTAAAGAGACTTGGGAGTTTCCTCATTGGGCTCCTGAGAAAATGCACAGGGAAGCATATCGATTCTTTATACACTAGCAATGAATTAAAGATGAGTCATGCTACAATATGGCCATTATAATTTAAAAAAAAATTATTACACAAGACCTTGCAAACATTTTAAAGTATGCAATAAGTGAATACCTTTTCAATTGCTTTTCTATTGGACACAGTCTGGCTGTTACCACATTTAATTGAGATTTCCTGGTACTCTCACCTGGTAGAACTTGAACTTGAAGCCCAGTATATGGCAAAGGGTGAGTGGCTCACACATATAGGACTTGATGAGGGACAGGAAAAACTCATCTTGGTCAGAACGACTTTCATAAACCTCCAAGATTATGTCTAAAACACGATTAGGATCCAAATTGAAGCAGCCTACATGCAAAAGGAGTAAAAAAAATAAACTCAATTAAATAAAGCAAGTGGAAATTAAAGAAAAAACAAACAGTTAAACACTTTTACTGCATAATGACAGGGGAAGATTTGAAAACAAATCTTGAAAACAAAACTTGTGAAGACCAAACCACAACAAAAAATAAATACTGTGTTACTGACTGAACCAAGTCTTTTTCTATCAGTTCATTTTCGATACCTGCTTTATTCTATTAGGGTCACGAGGTCTGCTGGTGCCTGTCCCAGCTCACTACAGGGGAACGTCATGGGTACATACACCCTGGATGGGTCACCGGTCCATCGCAGGGCCACATGCAGACTAACAACCACAGACTACACTCACACCTCGGTCTATTCATCATCAATCAACCTAATATACATGTTTTCTGACTGTGGGAGGAAGCCAGAGTATTGTAGAAAACCCACACGAGCACAGGAGAACATGCAAACCCCACCAGGCCTGGGATTTAAACCAGGAACCTTCTGGCTGTGAGGTGACCGTGCTAACCACTGTGCTGCCCCTGCATTTTGCTATACAATTGAGTGATCACTGATTTAACAAGTTGCATGTAAGATGAAGTTAAAACAGCTGCCATTCCATGGACTTTCCTTGAATAAGCTTTGGATTGATTTAATTAATTACTGTCAATTCAAAACAAACACACACACACAGTTACCACTACAAATGGAAAAAGAAAGGTCTTGTTAGGTACCTATGAGGGACTTTATGCTCTCTAGCACAATGTGGCTGGTGATGTTGCCTGACAGGTCTTGGCCAAGTTCAGTGATTAATTTGGCATAGCCTTCATTCTCCTCCCTTAGCAAGTTAAACTTCTGCTGCTTGTAACTGAAAAGACAAAACATTTTTACATAAATGCATTATGAAGCACAAGACATTATTTGTCCAATTTCCATGTTTGTATGTCTACACCTTTTTAGTTAATTGTCCCTTCTACTTACAATAGCTTAGTCTTGATTTTTACAATCTTCTGATTAAACTGGTGGGCTTGTTTGATCAGGCCGAGTGATTCTAGGGTTTCCGGATCCAGCCTCTCTTTCAGGATAGCCTCTGATACAAAACACTAATACAGGAAAATGTAAGCAGAACCTTTAATAAGTTTACCACTTCATTACAGACACTAAAATCAAAAGGACATTTATAACACCAAGAAGCTACCATATCATTTATTCATTTCTTACACATAAAAGGTGAAACTCAGTGTGTCAGTTTAAATATTTCACATGGCTGTGCACCAGCTGTTCTTGGAAAAATTCCAATGCCTTACGCGCTCTTTCCCAATAACATTAGTAACATTCTTCAGGCAGCCTTTGTATTGTATGTTATTTTAAACCCAGCCTGGGAGAACAAAGCTCGGAGAATCCAAGTTTAACAAAAAGCTACTGTGATTCTATTATTTCTTGGATTTTTATATAACTGGAGACAGTGTAAATAACTGTTATTTAATGCTGGGTTTTATCAATGTCATTTAATTTGTAAATATATACTAATTACTGCATTTAAGGCCACCAACCAATCCCTGTAATTACCAAATTTAGTACTCTTTCAGTCAAGAATCAAAATGTAACCTTAATGAACAGAATTGAACTGTATTGCTGATAACTGCGGCCTCACAGCCTTACAAGGCAGTTTGTATCAGCTGTGGCAGTTCTGGCAGTTCATTAAGGTCTCAGAAATCCTTCCACACCATCAGAGCAGGATCTATAATCTCTGAGAATTACTGCCCGATATGGCAAATGCAATACCCCAGAGAAACAACACACACATCCAAAAGGTAGTCTGCCAAAGTCAATCCCTTGAGCTGCCCTAAATCTTTTTATTTTTACTCATTTTTCACTTTATACTTAAAACAGATACATTTCAGAAATAAGCATAACATTATATTGGCATTCTTTTTTAAGGCATCCTTTCTCTACAAAATGTTATTATATTGCTACCTCGTTTAAGTATTTGTTTTTCTTTAGTATGTTCACCATTTTGAACAACTGGAGATGTTACAATGACAAATTTCACTGAAGCTGTACTTGTACAATTACACATGTGATCATTTTTTGAAAAATCAGCTGTAAAAAGATAATTATATGTTAAATTTGATCTTACCAAACATGCTCCCACCAACTGAGTGTAATGGTCACGTTTGTTTTTTTCTTCCAGTGCACTAGTCTCTAAATCTGTTAAAAAGCAGTGAAAGATTGACGAATAAATAAACATTTCAAGTTTCATGACCACTAAGTAATAATAGATTTTATGGTTGTCATTCAGAAACCTAAAATGTACCTAGTATACTAAACACATCTGCTAAAATTGATGGCATGTCTTCTCTGAGTTCCTGAAACAAAAACAAAGACATAAAGAAGTTAAAGTTAGGCAATAAAACTCTTGGCATATTAGCTGGCAGGTTGACAATTACCATTCAGAACTCTGTCCTACTCTCAAGCAAATTAAGCTGTTTCTGGTGTTTTTAAAACTATACTTACAAAAGTGTCTTGGTTACAATCAATCTAATATCTCTCAGTAATTAAAAACAATCACACTTTTTAAATGACAACGTTTAGTAGAAGTTAAACATTTGTACCATCATGTCCCCAAGGACGCTGGCAACGAGATCCATCTTCAGGTTTCCCTGTACAACTTGCCAGCAGAGCTCATATAGGGCGGCCTGTATGTCTGCAGAGATAAACAGACAAGAAAAAAACTTATGTTTTCCAAAGAGTTTCACATCAAAAACACACTAACACTTTTATGATTTTTTTTAGTTGAGGTGCAGATAGAAATATTAAAAGCCCTCTCTTTGTCACAAAAGGAAAATGAAAATGGGGAGCTTAGGATATACACATTGTTCTCATTCTGGTGTACGTTTGATGCTGGAGCTGTAGAAGGTTTGTTGTGCTGCTGCTTTTGCTTCCAACTGACTTTTAGCACACTTCACTCAGCTTGATGATCTGCTTGCAAAACAAACATATCCCACAGGAACACAACCCTTCTGCCAGTTTGTCATAACAAAACTAAAGTTTATACATTCAGCTGTCTAAGAGCATTACAAAATCATTTAACTTACTTATATTGATTCAACTTTGGATGATAATTTAATACCTTCTTATTTATACATCTGATTTTTTTTTTAATTTAATTCTAAAGATGGGCAAGTGTTTGCAACAGTACAAGACTTACATAAATTGACAAATATACAAGAGGTCATGTTCGACTTACCTCTAATTTCACTTCCATGATCAGTTTTCTCTGTAAGGTCTTTGCAGAGTTGTACACTATGAAGTACAAAAAAGAAACAAAAAAATAATTTAATTAATCTACCAAAAACGTCAGTCCAAGAATAATGTGAAGGTATATCATGGTTGCATGATGGGGTGTGAAAACCTATTTTGTGAGGAACTCTTGTCTGTTTTTGCCTACATCTGTTGTTGCTTGGTTGCCTTTAGGTTAATTATTTGTTAAAATTTTTTTTAAAATAATAAAATTCACTCGAGAAAGGCAGTAACAATTGCCTTGTACAGGAAAAGAGACAAACGGATGCTCACGAGAAGATCTGTGTTGTTTATCTTGTTTTTGCACTGCTAAAAGCAAGATAAACAACACAGATCCATACACTGAACTGTTGAAATGCATGGCTGTCGCTCAAAGTCCTGCACACTGTAAACCACATTTGGAAGTGAGTTGGTGCAGTTTATACAAAATTATAATGTACAAATACAAGAAACCTCAAACTGTTTTTCAGTGACTGAATAAGATGTACATTATTTAAGAAGTAAACATTTGCACAAAATCATGATCTGATTGTTAGTGTGCACAGGGTCCTTGAATGCAAAAAAGACTTTTGGGGCTAGTAGCATCAGCATAATATTGAGCAAAAGAAGCCAGATTACCCAAAATTAAAGAGTGAACATGTGAACAGGTTGAAACAAAGACTGAAATCAAGGCACAGCTGATTGACAATTCAACAGACCCTAAAAAGAAAGAATCACGTATGGCAGTAATTTGGGTCTCTTTAGGGTTTGGTACAGTTTATGTTTCATGTTATGTACCCAAATCTTTGAGTTAGTTTTTAGTTGGTCAAAATAGAATGGTAAAAATTCAGAAGGCAATGCAACCAACCCTATTATCAATGGGGGCAGGTGTGTGCACACACCAGATTGCACCAGACATGCAGATTCTACAACATTATGAGGACAAAGGAGCCAGATTTGACTCATTAAATAACCAACATTTGGGAGAATAAGGAATTAAGAGCCAAACTTAATACCACCAAAAAAGTCTTGGTTCAAATCATCTGCCATCACCCAGAGATGACTGAAGTTTAATGTTCAATTGTTGAACAACATAACCTGCAGCATGATTCCTCCTTGCAAATTCTGAATAGGCAGGGGAAAAACACAAAAACCCCCAAAATAAAACAAACAAAACAACAAAACAAAGCTGACATCTGTCACTTATATAATATCATGGCTTTGGTATAGTGTTTAGTGCTGCAGGCATTAATCTTGTGCTATGTGTGGGAACCTCTTAGATAAATAATCGTAAGTGATAAAAGGAGTGAAAAAGGGATTTTACACAGTTTTGTTTGAAGACCATGTACTGGTAAAGATGGAAGACCTAAGCATACAATTTTTGATCTTTACATAATTAAACTTAAATCAAATTCAAATTTAATAACTCATTCATTCGTTTCCTACATGGTCACAGGGGTCTGCTGGAGCCTACTACAGTCAAAAGGCAGGGGTACACCCCAGCCACGATGCCAGCCCATCGCAGGGCCACGTATATAGACAAACAACCATACATGCTCACACTCACACCCATAGGCAATTTAGAATCACCAATCAACATAACATACGTTTTTTTGGACTGTGTGAGAAAACTGAAGTTCCCAGAGAAAACCCCAAGCAAACATGAGGAGAACATGCAAACTCCATACAAGATAGACTCCTGGGCCTGGGAGTCAAACCAGTCCAACTGTCATGCTGTGAAGCAACAACTACTAAGCCACTGTGCTATAATAACTATAACCCCTATATACATTTTTAAAGCCTTGAGGCTTACCGCTACATTTTTTTGCACTGCAGACTTGAACAGATGCTGAAATTATTGCTATCTGAGGTTAGACATTTTTAATCTGCAAAATCAATTTTGAACCACAATCTTATCGCAGCTCTGCTTTTTATACATGATTATGGAATGCACTCAATTTTCTAGTAAAAGTAGTGTATTGACAGCAACCCTTTGAAAGTCAATTATTATGCAGTTTCCTCAGAAGTTGACAACTTCCTGTTTATTTAATGAAATTGCTGTGACATGCTATTGCCAAAACACTGGAGATTGAGTACAACAGCTCAGTTTTCAGCCATATCTTTATGCTTCTACTCGAGGCAACCAGGTTAGATAAGAGAAGTTAAATGACTCTACTCCACAATAGTGCTACTCTTCAAATCTGAACAGCTGTAAAAGATTTCAGCGCTCAGCAGCTCAGAAGAAAGTGACACGGTGGTGTTTCTACGCGTTTGACTTGATTTTTTTTTTTTATTGATATTTCTTCTTCTTCAAAATACCATCCAGCACACTTTTCACTGAATATGCAGTCAGGTAAAAGCTTAGGCTTGTACAGCAGGAGCTTGAGCTCACCCACATCAAAACAGGCCTTTCTTAAATATGCAAGGCCTACAGTCAAAAACAGCAGCCAGGACTGTGAATGGTCGCAGTTGTCTAATTACGAGCAGCTCCGGTCTCTGCAGGTACCGGTTTCCAGATGTAGCAGGCGCATCTAAGGTCCTGTCGATGTTACAGAGTGTAACGTTGTAATGTTTCTGAGTAACGCAGATGTTTATTTTCAAATCGTCGGTAAGCACCAGATTCCCAATATGCAGCGAGGTTTCACAACGCTTTGAAAGTGGCGTTCAGCTCTCCAAAATGACCTGCTCCTAACTTGCACATTCCCCCAACTTAAGTTGAAGCTCACTCATAAGGCAGGACGTTAGCGAAAGACACCTACATACATCGAGGCAACGATGTTCTCACCACCTAGTTGGGTTAATTTATGAAACGCACCCACGAAAGGGCATCCCTGTTTGTTTATGCGCGTAAGCCAACATTACAAAGGACAGTCCGAGGCGCTGCACGTCCGTTGGTGCCGCAGCTAACCATGCCGCTAACTCGCTGTAGCGCTGTGTCAAAACCGGGTTTCCCTCCGCGGTGTTATTTATGGGTTAACTTTCGCGGAATGGGTTACTGAAGGTTATATTTCGACAACAGTTAATTAGTGGCCGGTTTTCGCAATGCTGGCGCGAAACGTGCCCCGTTAAATGATTTCCATGTGCGACATCTGGGAGCTACACGGGTTTAACAGCTTAGCTTCAGGTCGACATTTGTGTTTACGAATGAACTAAGACTCGAGCGGCGGAGCAGAAACCCGCCGGGCTGGTTAACTCCGGTAGGAGCCAGCCAAGCGTACTCATATCGCATAAACGATCGTGTACGGTGCTGGAGGTTATTTAGCGGAGCAGCCCGAGCGGCTCGCTGGCGTTAATCGTCGCTAGCCGCGCTAATCCACTCGAAGAGTGGCCTTCAGCGGCTGCTGGCGCCCTAATCCCCAACACCTTTTGTTTTTTTTACACATATGGTCGCCACGTGCGACGTTTGGCGGTATGCTGGATGTGGGAGTTTACTCACAACTAACTCGGTTGTTCTTCCTGATGTTTCCCAGTTTTTGATCCATTCAGCAGGGAATAATAAGTGTCGCCATCTTCCATACACACATAGGGTCAAATGGTTAGCCGCCGCTGCTAGCCTAGCTCAGCGGTGCATGCTGGGATTGTGCGGGTCGCGTCTACGCGGAAACTCCTTGTTCCATTATACTTCTTTAGTGTCAATCTAGATCTTTTGTTTTTTTTTAAACAACAACTACTTAAATTCCCACTTTTATACAGCAAATATGTTTGTTTTCTGATTGTACAGTTAAACAAACGGGTTGGTGCGGCGTTAGAAGTCGGTCGGCTGCTTCAAATAGACATAACATTTGTGTGTGGATAAATATGCGGGAACAATAACGTGGTTTCTAACATGTTGAGAGTCAATTTAAAAGATACAGGATTATTTCAGTTTCACAGATTAGATTGACAGCCATGTGATTAAAATCATCATATCGTTTTAAAGGGTTTATTTTGCTTATGTTACATCTCCAGACATAAATACAAGTATTAAAAGGATGCAGTGGGCACTTTGTAAATAGAATAAAAACACAAATTTAATATATGCAAATATTTAAATATGTATAAACATACAGATGTATGCACATTTTCAGCAGTTCAACACAAACATAAAAGATCCAAAATGACATAATAAATGTAAATATACAGGCATTTCTAAAATGTACTATTCTCATTGGCATAATATGAGTACTTAATATGAATGCAGTAATGCTTAGATCTACATAATCTGTTTAACTAGTATATAGTGACATTCTGAAGAAATTAGGGATTTGTTACTTGTCAAGATGTGAATATACTGCCTCCCATTAAGTCCATTTCTACCAACCAGGCCAACGCACAGAGAAAAACAAATTAGCACATAAATCCCACAAGGAAACAAACAAACAAAGCAGTAAATGCATACCATAAATTAGTGGGTTAATGAGTAACATTCTTTCTTTGTCCACGATCTAAAATCTTACACACAAAAAACTGCAAATAAAAAATAAGTACTGATTCACAATATTTTACACATTTGTAATGGTATAATTTACAATTCAGATACAATTATAGCAGACTAAAGAACTCTGTGACAACTCTGTGACAATTTATCTTAATTTTATATAATATATGTATGCAACAATAATAATATAATAAAAAAGAAAATTCAAACAAAAAAAATTATCAGCACAACTGAAGACTGGAGGGAAAAAAACTGCAGACGATCCACTAAACCATTTATCAAATCCCGTCCTTTACAAATTACAATTTTGGCATGTCTCTATCGTTAGCTATTAATTACTATACAATGAAAAAAATAGTCAAGATAAAGGAGAGATTACTTTTTAACATTGGGTCAAGAT